>JAOTQR010116287.1:0-24799 GCA_025774065.1 Solanum ossicruentum | reverse complement strand
CTTGATGCTACCACTCTCTCTACCACCATAAAGGTTGAAGGTGGAAGTGAAACTGTTTCTCATGAGCCAAAAGAAGAAGCTTGTGCCATACTTCTTTACCACATTGCTAAACACTTTGTGGGAGAGAACAAATTCTTTCAGGATAGATGTCTTGAAATCTTGAATAATCTATCGTACCCCAAGTTGACTGACTTTAGGTGGTATAAAGACAACTTCCTCGGCAAAGTCATGATTCGATTAGATTATGATAGTGACTTTTAGAAAGCGCGATTCATCAGCGGTCTGCCTCCTCTGTGCGCAGATAAGGTGAGGACCAAGATAAAAGATCGCAGTGATGGCAAAATCCCCTATAGTCAAATGACATACGGAGATATTGCTAGTTTCATCAATATCGCAGGTCTTGAACTCTGCACTGATCTCAAGCTCAAGAGTCAACTTATGAAAGACAAGTTGACCACTAGAGCTGAGTTGGGAAACTTTTGTCGAGATTTTGGTTTCGGGAAGATAGACTCCCCTCCTTCTAAGGCTATCAAAAAGAGTAATAAAAAGTTTACTCGCAAATCTAGGAAGTCTAAACCCAGTACTTCCTCTGACAAGCCTAAGAAGAAGTTCAAGAAGTGTCGACCTTCCAATAAGGAAGACATTTGCTGGAACTGCGGCAAAACAGGTCATAGAGCCAACCAGTGCAAGTCTTCTAAGAAAAAGAAGAAAATCAATCTCCTTAGGTCTGGATGATGACACTAAGGAGAAGCTCTTTTCTATCCCCCAAGATAGTGAATCTTCTTCAGATTACTCTTCCTCAAATGAGTATAGCGACAAAGAAAATATCAATGTCGCATATGAAACTGATGAGAGTCAATCTGGAAATGATTGCTCCTCTTGTGAAGGTTTTTTCTATGACTACACAAAGAACACCATTCGGGTGATTACCGAGGACTCTAAAGAAATTCTCTTTGATATCATCGACCACATAAAAGATGATAAGTCTCGTGCTAAATATCTTCTAGAATTGAAAAAAATCATCCTCAATTCGTAGAAGAAACCTTCTCAGTCTATTGAACCCTTTGACATGAAGGCTATCATTTGTAGATTCGATAAGCCTGCTAAATATACTGTTTTTGACTTACGAAATGAGATGAACTCTCTGAAGCAGGAAGTCAGACAAATCAAATCTCGCCTGGATAAGGTTGAGGTTGATACTCTTGCCTCTCAAGTCCTTATAGGCATGTCTTCTCAAGCAGATAAAGGAAAATCTATTGCCTTCCCAGACACGGATCACCTTTCTAATTTCCCTAGAGAGCATTTAGATCCCGAATCTCATCCAGAAGTTAGCCCGTCAGTCTTTACCATCAAATCTAAGTCAGCATATCCCCATTAAATTGGTGATTACCAAAGACTTAGTTCTAAAGAAAATCGCACTGCTTGATAGTGGGGCTGATCGCAACTATATCGTGAAAGGCCTTATTCCTCTGAGGTACCTTGACGGAGTACTTTTCTAACACTAGTGATTTCAAGCCATTTGTATCTGATATACTCTATATAAAGTGTTGCATTAGACCATACCCGATCTTGTGGACAAAGAGCTCGGGTAACCATGTTAGGGGTTTGTACTCATCAACCATGTGAGGAGTTTGTACTTCATCATAGTGTTGATAAGGTGTGATTATCATCAACCATATGAGGGGTTTATACAACACAACCACCAAGGGGTTTATACCTTGGATAGTTATCTTGGTCTCTTCTACACATATGATATCCTATATGAGCATGAGTTACTTAAGCATGTTTTTACTTAAGCATTGATCATACATGCCATATTGTTATATTATGCCTATAGCTTAATATTATGCATTTTGATTATGATGCCTACCTATTGTTGCATTGCATCCTACATACTTAGTACATTCAAATGTACTAAGTCATACTTTTCCTACATGATATCACCATGTAGGAACTAGAGTGCAAGTTGATCATCCTCCTCCACGTGGCTAGTTCGGTGCTACTCAAGCTAGTTGGTGAGTCCTCCACTTCGGGGACCTTAGAGTACTCTCTCTCTTGATATGTATTGAGACACTCTTCTTTATGTTCTATTTGACATGAGGGTGAGCCCGATTGCTGTGTCTTGGCCCCCTGCTGTTATCTATGTAGTAGAGGTGGTTGTTGGACATGTTATGTATCTATGAGATGAGTTAACTCTTGTATTTTGATTATGATGATATGGAAGTACTTCCCTTAGCATCAATTTCCCATTCTTTTATCGCTTGATGCTTAATTTATTGTTTCCGCGACGAAGAATGTGTAATGATGCTCTAAGAGGCTTTCTTGGGGATCCTTCGAGTTCCCCTTGTGCTATGTCACGTCTAGGACCTAGGCTTTGGTCATGACAATCTTGGTATCAGAGCACTAGGTTGACAAATCCTCGGAGTCCAACACATCGTGCCGATTAGAGTCCTATTCATGGTTGTGAAGCATGCTATGACTATGAATAGGAGGCTATGAGATGTTTTAGGAAATGTTTCCCATCTTCATGTTCTATGTCATGCTATAGAGTTGTAGTAAGTTTTTCCCCTAATGATTGTTCTTTTCTAATCTAGATCATTCCAAACACTTAAGGACGAAGGGCCCAAACTCCCAAGGTGCAACCTACCAATAGTGAGCTCCAGGATGCTCTCACTATGCTTGCCCAAGTGGTGGCCAACCAAATCAATCAAAGGGCCCAAGCCCCTCATGCTACTACCCCGGGAGCTAGGGTAAAAGACTTCATGAGGATGAATCCTCCGATTTTCTATGTGTTAAGGGTGGATGATCATCCACAAGTGTTTGTTGATGAGGTCTACAAAATATTGAATATCATGGGTGTTAGATCGAATGAAAAGGCGGAGTTGGCAGCGTGCCAACTCAAAGGGGTAGCTCAAATATGGTATGTTCAATGGAAGGGTGAAAAGGGGGTTAGTAATGTAGTGCTTTGGGAGTAGTTCAAATTAGCTTTCATTAACCGATTTTTCCCTCTTGTGCTTAAGGAAGCAATGTTGGCAGAGTTTATGAACTTGAAACAAGGTGCTATGAGTGTGAGGGAGTGTTCCATCAAGTTTAATCAACTTTCAAAGTATGCTCTTTATTTGGTGGCCGATCCTAGCTTAGGAAGAATAAGTTCGTGATGGGGGCCTCCAACTTGGTAAGTAAAGAATGCTGGGTTGCCATGCTAATTATTAACATGGACTTGTCTCGGTTGATGACCTAGGCCGAGCAAATGAAGGAGGAGAAATTAACAAAGAGAAGGGGGCATGAGGCCAAGAGGGTCCGGTTAGAGGGTAAATTCCAAAAGGGTGCTAAATTTCATCAAGGCCAAGGGCCTCCTCATGCTACTAATAGGGGGTTTTCCAATGAGTTCCCTAGGCCTCAATATGTTGGTGGGATGCACTGATTGATATGTGCCCTAAATGTGAAAGAGCCATAGAGGCCCATGTTTGAAGGGTTCTAATGCATATTATGAATGTGGGGAGCTTGGTCACAAGAAGGTAGATTGTCCAAGAAACCGTGGCAAGGTCCGGGGTGCTAGTATGGTCCCATTGGGGAACAATTTTATGCTCTGCATGGAAGGCAAGGGGTTGGTGAGGTCCCCGATGTTGTTACCAGTATGTTGAAAATTTTTGACTTTGATGTATATTCTTTAATTGATCCGGGTGCCACTATTTCCTTTGTTATCCCTCTTGTTGCTAAAAAGTTCTATGTTGTCCCTGAGTTGTTTCATGAATCATATGAAGTGTCTAATCCTATTTGTGCCTCTATTGTTGCTAGGAAAGTTTATAGAAATTATCCTATTTGCATTTTGCATAAGTTGTTACCTTGTGAGCTAGTTGAATTAGACATGGTAGATTTTAATGTCATACTTGGGATAGATTGGTTGCATGCCTATTATGCTTCTATTGATCGTAGAATCCATAGGGTCAAGTTTCAATTTCTTAATGAATCCATTCTTGAGTGGGAAAGTCAAGATGTGGTGGTCAAGGGTAGATTCATTTCAAGCATTAAAGCCCATAGGTTGATTTCTAAAGGGTGTTTGTATCATCTTTTGAGGGAAAGATGTGGAGTCTAAAGTCCCTTCTTCCATAGAGTTAGTTCCAATTGTAAATGAATTTCTTGATGTCTTCCCAAATGACCTTCTTAGTGTCCCTCTGGAAAGGGAGATAGATTTTGGCATAGATCTCCTTCCGGATACTTAACCTATCTGTATTCCCCCTTACCGTATGGCCCCGAAGGAGTTAAAGGAACTATTGAAAGATTTGTTAGAAAAGGAATTTATTTTTCCTAGCCAATCACCTTGGGGTGCCCCAATGTTGTTTGCGAAATAGAAGGATGGGTCACTTAGAATGTGTATTGACTATCGGCAACTCAATAGGGTCACTATAAAGAGTAGATATCCTCTTCCAAGAATTGATAACTTGTTTGACCAATTGCATGAGGCTAGCTTCTTCTCTAAGATTGATCTTCGGTCCGGGTATCATCAAGTGAGGGTGAGGTAGTGTGATATTCCCAAGACGGCCTTCCAAACTAGATATGTGCATTATGAGTTTGTTGTGATGTCATTTGGGTTGACTAATGCATCGGCCATTTTCATGGACCTAGTAAATAGGGTCTTCTAACCTTACCTTGATTCCTTTTTTGTGGTTTTCATTGATGATATTTTGATATATTCACGTAGTAAGGAGGAATCTATAGGGCAATTAAGGGTCATGTAGCAAAGATTGAGGGAGGAGAAATTGTATGCCAAATATGATAAGTGTCAATTTTGGTTGTAGGAGGTTGCATTTTTGGGTAATGTGGTGTCGGGGGACGGTATATAAGTGGATTCTAAGAAAACCGATGTGATTAGCAATTAGCCTAGACTATAGACCCCATCGATATTAGGAGCTTCTTGGGCCTTGTGGGTTACTATAGAAGATTTGTGAATGGGTTCTCCTCCATTGCTTCCCCTATGACCAAATTGACTCAAACAAAGGTTAAATTTGTGTGGACCGCTGAATATGAGAGACACTTTCAAACATTGAAGGATAGGCTTGTGTCCGCTCCTATATTGTCACTACCTAATAGGCTTGAGGGTTTTGTTGTGTATTGTGCTGCATCTACAGTTGGTTTAGGTTGTGTGCTAATGCAAAATTGTAAGGTCATAGCCTGTTCTTCGAGGAAACTCAAAGTGCATGAAAAGAACTACCCTATACATTATTTGTATAAGGTATATGCGGATGTCTTCACCGATCAGAAGAGCCTCCAATATGTCTTCACTCAAAAAGATCTCAACTTGAGACAAAGAAGGTGGCTAAAACTTCTCAAAGACTATGACATGAGTGTGCATTATCATCCGGGTAAGGCAAATATGGTGGTGGATTCTTTGAGCCGAGTGTCCACAGGAATCCTAGCTCATGTTGATGGTGGTGATAGGGAAATGGCTAGGGAGGTGCATAGATTGGCTAGATTGGGGGTTAGGTTGGAAGAGGTTGGTGACGATGGCGTGGTTGTTATTGATGGGTCTAAGTCTTCATTGGTTGATGAGGTGATAGCAAAACAAGATCTTGACTCTTCCTTGCTTGAATGGAAGGCCTTGGTGAAAGAGGGCAAAGTAGAGGTTCTCTCCTAAGGGGGAGAAGGTGCCCTTAGGTACCAATGTAGGTTATGTGTGCCTTGTGTTGATGGTTTGAGGAGAAAATCCTTGATGAGGCCCATAAAACTTCTTATTCTATCCACCCTGGTTTAGCCAAGATTTATAGAGACTTGAGAGATGTATATTAGTGGGGAGGCAGGAAGAGGGACATTGCCAAATTTGTTTTTGGTTGCCATAATAGTCAACAAGTCAAAGCCAAACATCAAAGGCCGGGTGGCTTAACCTAGGACATAGAGATTCCCACTTGGAAGTGGGAGTTAATTAATATGAATTTTGTGGTTGGGTTGCCCAAGACTAGAAAAGGTTTTGATTCCATTTGGGTTGTGGTTTATAGGATGACGAAATCGGCTCACTTTCTACCGTAAAACCATATATGGTGTTGAAGAGTATGCATGGTTGTACATCCATGAGTTATTGAGGTTGCATGGGTTTCCTTTGTCCATCATATCAGATCGTGTTTCACAATTCACTTCGCACTTTTGGAGATCCTTTCAAAGGGGTCTTGGTACAAAAGTCTACCTTTGTATGACCTTTCACCCCCAAACAGATGGCCAAGCAGAAATGAAAATTCAAACCCTTGAGGATATGCTTAGAGCATGTGTATTGGAGTTGAGGGGTAGTTGGGATGACCATCTTCGTTTGATTGAATTTGCATACAAAAATAGCTATTACTCTAGCATCGGTATGGCTCCTTTTGAGGTTTTTTATGGAAGATGTTATAGATCACTCGTTGGTTGGTTTGAGGTTGGAGAGGTGGCTTTATTGGGACTGGATCTTGTGTTGTAGGCTTTTGATAAGGTTAGGATGATTAGGGAAAGGTTGAGAACAACCCAATGTTGTCAAAAATCTTATACCGATGTGAGAAGAAGAGACCTTGAATTCAAAGTGGGTGATTGGATTTATTTGGTGGTTTCTCCAATGAAAGGTGTGATCTATTTTGGTAAAAAGGGGAAGTTGATTCCAAGATATGTTGGTCTTTATGAGGTCTTGAAGAGGGCTGACAAGGTAGCTTATGAGTTGAAATTTCCTAGTCAAATGAATTTGGTTCATAGGGTGTTCCATGTCTCAATGTTGAGAAAATGTGTTGGTGACCCTAATGCTATTGTGCCTCTTGATGTTGTGGCTGTTGTTGAGGGTAACTTGACTTACGAGGAGGTTCCAGTTCAGATCCTATATAGGAAAGTGAAGAGATTGAGGAACAAGGAGGTGATATCCGTTAAGGTCCTTTGGAGGAACCAACAAATCAAAAGTGCTACTTGGGAAGCCGAAGTGGACATGCAAAAATGTTATCCTTATCTTTTTCACTCTACTCAAGCCTAAGGTAATAATTCAAAGTCCCCTATTTGACTTCAAGTCTTATTTTCAGCCCCTATATCATTCATATGCATTCATGTTTAAGTTGACAAGTTATAATGATTTTATATGTATGTTGAGATTTTGAAAATGGTGTTTTAAATGTGTTGTTGCATTCTTGTTGGGGTTGATTTTTTAATGATCGTTCTTGTCTTGTATGACTCTTATACATTCAGGGACGAATGTTCCCATGGGGGAGATATTGAAACCATCCCGAAAGGTTCCCGAAAATATGCCTCGGAATGCCAGAATTTTAAATTCCATATATCTCCAATTCCTTTTGCTATTTTGAAAATCCGACATCATATTTGTGACCAGGGGGTAGGTGTGAAAGGGTCTAACCTCGATTTAGAAGTGAAAGATTAGCAATTATAAATTTTTAAGTGGTGAATTCCAGTGAGGTTTGCGCGATGAAGGTGCGACGCGCCAGTAGCTAATTTCAATGTACTTTTTAGTTCGTCCAAAATTTTTTAAGTGTTGGGACCAAGGTTCCCAAACGTGTTTTTACCTATAAATAATTAAATTTCACTCTCATATCATCCTAAACATTTCCCAAAACTCACTCAAACACTTAGTCATATTTTCACTCCCCAAACTCAAGCCCCAAACCCTCATCCCAAGGTAAGGTTTTCCTTCAAGGTTCTTTTTCAAGCTTAAAGTGTCCATCTCCAATCTTCACCAAGTTCATCTTCAAGCTAAGGTATGTGGGTGTCGTCACAGGTTCCTTTCACCCATGATACCCAAGCCTCCTTTTGCTCAAATTGCATGATTTAAAGTTGATTTACAAATGGGTCTTGATTATTATGAAATTCACTGTACACTATGTTAAATCTATGTAAAGTTGTGACTGTTTTGCTATGTTTTGAGCTATAAATCTTGGATCTATTATAATATTTGAAGAGGGATTTTGATGTGTATACTTTGAGGGTGTTGCAAGGTGTTGATTCATGGTCGTACAATGGATTTTCTTGCATGATTTCATCTCTAATTTGCATGATTTTATACTACCACTTCACACCCTCTAAGTGTTTGTTAAAATGTCCGGATGTGATTTCTTGAGAAGTTAAAGGTCCAAACCATGAGATATGATATGAATGACTATATGATGATGAAATGAGCTTTTGTATATGATATACTCTACATAAAGTGATGTGTTAGACATACCCGATCCAGGGGGACAAGAGCTCGGGTAGCCATGTTAGGGGTTCATCAACCATGTGAGGGGTTTGTACTTCACCACTGTGTTGCTAAGGTGTGATTATCATCAACCATGTGAGGGGTTTATACCATACAACCACCAAGGGGTTTAAACCTTGAATAGCTAGCTTGGTCTCTTCTACATATATGATATCCTATATGAGCATGAGCTACTTAAGCATGCTTTATTTAAGCATTGATCATACATGCCATATTGTTATATTATGCCTATTGCTTAAAATTATGCATTTTTTTTATGATGCCTATCTATTATTGCATTGCATCCTATATACTTAGTACATTCAAAAATACTAATGCATAATCTTGCCTACATGATATCACCATGTAAGAATCGTAGCGCAAGTTGATCATCCTCCTCCACGTGGCTAGTTCGGTGCTACTCAAGCTAGTTGGTGAGTCCTCCACTTCGGGGACCTTAGTCTACTCTCTCTCTTGTTATGTATTGAGACACTCTTTTTTATATTCTATTCGACTATGAGGGTGAGCCCGATTGCTTTGTCTTGGCCCCCGCTCTTATCTATGTAGTAGAGGTAGTTATTGGATATGTTATGTATCTATGAGATGAGTTGACTCTTGTCTCTAAATTTTGATGATATGGAAGTGCTTTCCCTTAGCCCCAATTTCCCCATTCTTTCATCTCTTGACGCTTGATTTATGATTTTCGCGACCAAAGATGTGTATGATGCTTTAAGAGGCTTTCTTGGGGACCCTTTGGGTTCCCCTTGTGCCATGTCACGTCTAGGACTTAAGCTTGGGTTGTGACACTAGTAAGATGAAGATGACTTGAGATTAGCCTAGAATTTAACTTCCTTGGGTATTAGGAGCTTCTTGTGTTTAGCTGGCTATTATTAGAACTTGTGAGTAGGTTCTCTTCTATTGCTCCTCTTATGACTTAGTTGACCCTAAGTAAGGCCAATGTTGTGACCAATGTTTTGGGTAGGGTGCTTTAATATGTCCAGGAGTTGTTATCTCTTATGTGATTCCTTTCTACTAATAGGATTCATGTGTGTATCCCGAATAGTTGTGTGAGTCTATTATGGCTAGAAGAGATCTATAAGGTTTGCCCTATGGTATCGTTGCATAGAGCCTTGTCTTGTGATCTTGGTTAGACTTAGCTTGATGGGTTGGAGGCATTGGGGTAGTTTGGGCTACTTTCATAGCATGCTTCCAATGAGTGTAGAACTCGTAAGGTTGTAATATGATGGTTAAGGATGGTTGATCTCTTTGGTCAACTACAATAGGTTAGCCACTTCTCTAAGGTTGATTTGATGTTCGGGTTTTGTTCTCAAGTGTGGAAGAGGGTAGGTGATATCCCTAAGTGTCCTTTTGGACTAGGAATGATCATTTTGAATATTGATTGAATTGTTTGGTTAGCTTATGCACCGGTAGTGCTTGTGTGTTTCTTGAATAAGATCTTAAAACCCTACCATGATATGTTTTTGGTGGTCTCTAGTGATGAGGTATTGATTTGTTTAGAGCTTGTGAATTATTTGGGGGTAGTGTTACAAGTCTTGGAGGATGAGAGATTGTTTGCTAAATATGATAGGTGTAAATTGTGGATAGCAAGAAGGTGGTAGAATTCTTTAAGGATTATGGTATGAGTGTGCATTAGTTTCTCCGGTAGGGCTAGTGTTGTGATTAGTGCTTTAAGTAGTCTAGTGTGTGTAAGTAATAGTGGAAAGGAGGAGACTAGTGGGGTCCATCATTTAGCTAGATTGAGGGATTAGGTTAGAGGAAGCTGAGCATTGTGGTGTAGTATTCTTGATGGTTCCAAATCTTCTTTGGTTGGAGAGGTCTAGATTAAGCAAGGCCTTGAATCCGTCTTATTAGGGTTGGAAGTTTTGGGTGAATAGATGATAGAGTGGAGGTTGTCTCCCAAGGGGGAGATAGTGGCTCATGGAAACAAGTGGAATAGGTGTGGTTAAGGTCGACAAATGAGTTATGGTTGTGATGTCCTTTTAGAGCGTAGAAGAAGTTGGTAAGGTTGCATATGGATGGGATTTTCCTAGGGATATGATTATGGTTTGTTCAGTTCTTTATGTTTCTAGGTTAAGAAGATGTGTTTGTGGCTCTAGTGCTATAGAACTCTTTGAGATTATGGGTGATGTGGAGGATAAGTTGGCTTAGAAAGAGGTCTCGGTGGAGGTGTTGGATATATGAGTGGAGAGATTGATTGGTAATGAAGTATTGTTCGTCGAGGCCCTTTGGAAGAGTCTCTATTCGCATGTGTCTCTCGGGAAGCCGGTGCGAGCATGGAGAAGAAATATCCACATTTCTTTCATTCTATTCAAGCGTATGGTGACATGTCAAGTCCTTTCTCTGATTCCAAGTCCTATGTTTCATCCCCTATGTCATTCATATGTATTCATGTTTAAGTTGACAAACTTATGATGATTTGACATTTATATTGGTGTTTTAAAAATGATGGTTCAAATGTAATGTTTTATTCATGTTGGGGATGATTTGTTTATCACTCTTGTCTTGTACGTCTCTTTTACATTTGGGGATGAATGTTCCCAAGAGGGAGATATTGAAATGACCCCAAAAAATGCCCGAAAATATGCATCGGAAATGCTTGGAATCGTAATATCCATATATTTAAAAATCTATTTGTTATTTAAAAAATCTGACTTCATATTCTTGTTTAGTGGGTCAAATTGAGTGGGGGATGGGCCTAACTTGAATTTTAGAGCAATCGTATCTAAATCCAAAAATTGCAAAAATGCGATTTAGGAGGGTCAAATTTAAAGGTGCATATCTCTTAGCACACAAAGAACTAGGTGGCCCACGACCTACGAAATTAAGGCTCTTTGAATGAGATTTCCAACGCACTTTGTTTCACCTCATTTCGAGTATGGATGAAGAATTTATGCCCGTTTTCGTAGAACTCATTTGTGCAGAAATGCAAATTCCAGTGAGTAATCTGTGACCAGTGTTATTTTTGCCTGTATTTTTTTGACTTCCGTCCAAGACTTTCAAGTCTTGGGCCTAAGGGTTTCCGTACTTGGTAATACCTATACTTCACCTCATTTCATTCTAAACATTTCCCAATACTCACTCAAACACTTAGACTTATATTTCTCTCAAGATTCAAGTCCCAAAACCCTCATCCGAATCTAAGGAATTACTTCAAGCTTCAAGTCTCCATTAAAGTTTTCTTCAAGAAATTCTTCAATGTCAAGGTATGTGGTATTGAACCATTTGGTCCTTCCACCTATGGTGCCTAAGCCACCTGTTTACTTAAATTGCATGATTTAAATGTTGATTTACTTATGGGTCTTGATTATTATAAATTTCATTGCACAATGATTTGGGGTTTATGAAAGTACGATTGTTTTAGCATTTTTTGAGTTATAAATATTGGACCAAATATAAGATTTGATGAGGGGTTTTGCTTTATATTGCTTGAGGATGTTGCAAGGTTTAGATTGATGGTTTTACAATGAATTTTCTTGCATGATTTAATCTCTATATTTCATGGTTTTATACTGACATTACACACACTCCAAGTGTTTGATAAAATGCCTTTTAAAGGATTCTTTAAGTATTGATGACCTATTGGTTGGGTTATGATTCAAGTGACCCTACGATGATTATGAGCTTACGAAAGATGTGTTTAAGTCATCAAAATGTTGATGATGTTGTAGGGCCGTATTAAGCCCCCTTTTCTAAGATTATACCTATTGTGAGCCCTTGATGTTTGATTATAATGAAAGGATAATGTTGATGATGATCTATTCTTATGATTGTAGTTAAGCTCACCATATGAGGTCAATGATGTTAAGAGCTACTCGTGCCATATCTCTATGTTTATCGCAAGTTATTGAAGTATGATTATCATATATATATTCCGTGGTATTAGACTAAGCACCGAGTGGACTAGAGGCGAGTCCCCAAGTCTTAGAACTACGTTGTATCAAAGGTAAAGGGATTAGAGGCGAGTACCCAAATCTCTAAGAGACGAGTACCCTAAATTTGAGGGCTTGATGCGAGTACCCGAGTCTGGGCTTGTGGCTAGTACCCGAGTCCAAGAACTAGAGGCGAGTACCCGGTTCACAAAAGGCTTAGTGGATCCACTTAGGAATTAGGGGGTTGTCATGACCCAAGCCTAGGGCCAAGACGTGACCGGTGAATGGGTAACCCAAAGGAATCCCAAACAAGCCTCATAGCATATTATTACACATCCGTGGTCGCGAAAGGAAAACAAAACAATGTAAGAAATATAAACATGGGGAATTGGGACTAAGGGAGAGAGAGCGAATTATATTTAAATAGATTGAATATCATAAGTGAGTTTAAGCTCACGTGTAATACCTAACATGTCAACAACACTTCTACTACATAGATAAGAGCGGGGTCCAAGACAAGTAACCAGGCTCACCCTCATAGTTAATGCATACATAAAAGAAAGATAGTCCTAGAACATAGTATAAGAGAATAGTCATTGTCCCTGGCTTGGAGGACTCACCAAAGGCTAACTTGAACAATCTATCTAGCCACAAGAAGAATCAATAGGAGCTCCAATTCCTACATGGTAACATCATGTAGGCGTAGAGTATGCATTAGCACATTTGAATGTACTAAGTATGTGGGTTGGAATGCCAGCAAGAGATAGGCAACATAATTAAAATGCATAATTGTAAGCAAAGTACATGCATAACATCAATATGGCATGCATACTTAGTGCTCAAGGTAAAACATACTAGTATATCATGATCAAGGAATATAAACTCAATATGAGAAACATACTCAAACCCCTTTGTACCAACCTTCATGAAATTGGCCAAATGACCCCCACTCACCTTACGATATAACCTTTTGGAGAGTGTTATCATTACTCAAACCGTACGACGCAGTCTTTTTGGTAAGTACTATAAGATGTTTCCTACTTTACGATATCACCTTTTGGGTAGGAACCGTGATTCAATTAATATTACGGCATAGCCTTTCCAATAGAATGTCCACACCTTACGATATGATCTTTTCGGTGGGATCTTTTAGTCTTTCTACCTTACGGTATAGCCTTTTTGGTGAGATGCCCATACCTTACTATATAATCTTTTCGGTAGGCACAATTAGCTATGCTATCTTACGGCATGGCCTTTTCGATAGGGTGTCTATACCTTACGATATGATATTTTTATTAGGAATCATTAAACATTCTACCTTACTGCATGACCTTTTTGGTAGGAATCACAGAACTAGCTCATTAAACCATTACATTCAAATCATCAAGAAAGAACTACTCATATTCCAAAGAACACAACAAACATAGGAACTCAACAACAACATACAAGACTATAGGTACTTCTCCATGAATACAACTCATATAGACATCCCTATCATGATCATAAAGTCATCTTATACCTACACTTCCTCTCCTTATTACATCATATGCATACAATCATCTCATCATCATTCCATCATTATTTTATCATCATATAATCATCATAACACCATTCAACTCATAAGACATGCATTGGGCCTTCAATCCCTCAAGAAACCCTAGCCAGACATTTTATAAAACACTTGGTGGGTGTGTAATGGGGATAAGAGACCATGAAATGTAGAGATGAAATCATGCAAGAAAATCTAACATTAAACACCTTGCAACACCCTAAAGACGTACACACTAAAACCCCTTATCAAATCTTACATTAGATCTAAGATTTAGAGCTCAAAACATGCTAAAATAACCATACTTTCATGAACTCAAATCACCGTGCGGTAAATTTCTTAATGTACAAGACCCACATGTAAAATCAACTTTAAATCATGCAATATTAGTAAAAAGGAAGTTTAGGTACCATGGGTGAAAAGACCCAATGGGCCAATACCACATACCTTAGTTTTGGAGAACCCTTGAAAATGATTGAAGATAGAGCCTTGAAGCTTGAATGAGATCCTCCATGAAATCCTTAAGATTGGTCTTGAGTTTGGGACTTGAATTTAGGGTGAAATATGAGTCTAAATGTTTGAGAGGATATTAGGGAATGTTAAGGATGATATGATTGTAAAATAAGGCTAAGTATATGTATTTTAAAGTATGGGAACCCTTAGGCCCAAGACTTAGAAGTCTTGGACAAAAAAAATTAAACTAGGCACCCAAAACAATAGGGGCGTGTTGCGGAGGCGACATGAAAACGCCACCGGAATCTGCATTTTCTGCATAAACGAGTTCTACAAAAATATGCTTAAATCCTTCATCCTCGGAATGAGGTGAACCAAGTGTGTTGGAAATCTAATTCAAAGTGCTTTAATTTGGTAGGTCGTGGGACATCTAGTTATTTGTATGCTAAGAGATACGCCCCTTCAAAGTTGACCCTCCTTAATCGCATTTTTTGCGATTTAGATATGGTTGCTCTAAAGTTCGGGTTAGATCCATTTCTAACTCAATTTGACCCCCTGAACAAGAATATGAAGTCGAATTTTCAAAATAATGACCGAAATTTTAGATATATCACATTTTCAGTCACTTTTTGGGGTCGTTACAATATCTCCACCTTGGGAACATTTGTCCCGAATGTAAAAGAGGCGTACACAATAAGAGTGATCATCAACAAATCATCCCCAACAAGAGTGCAACATTACATTAAAAACACCATTTTTAAAATCTCAACATAAGTGTAAAACCATCATAAACATGCCAACTTAAACATGAATGCTTATGAATGACATAGGGGCTGAAACATAGGACTTGAAATCATAGAAAGGACTAGACATGTCATCATAAGCATGAATAGAGTGAAAGAGACATGGATATCACTTCTCCATGCCCGCTCTGTCTTCCCAAGAGACACTTACGAATAGACGACTCTTCCAAAGGGCCTTAATGCACTCCAGATCCCCATTAATCAACCTCTTTGCTCATCCATCCAACACCTCTACCGGGACCTCCTTCCAAGCCAACTTATCCTCCACCTCACCCACAACTTCGAAGTGTTCTATAACACTAGAGTCACCAATACATCCCATCCACCTAGAAGAATGAAGAACCGGGCGAACTATGTCTACATCCATAGGCAAATCCCAAAATTATGCAACCTTACCAACCTTCCTCTACACTCTATAAGGAATCATAATCCTCAACTCAAGTGTCAACCTTAAATTCATCTAACCTACTTGGTATCATAGCCACCATCTCCCCCTTGGGAGAGAACCTCCACTTTATCATTCTCTCACCCAAAACTTCAAACTCTAATAAGGCGGAAATCAAGGTATTGCCTAATCTAGTCCTCTTAAACCAAGAAGATTTGGAACCATTAAAAATACTATACTACCATTCTCAACTTCTTCAACCTAACAACCTATCTAACCAACCGAGGGACTCTACTAGGCATCTCTTTACCACCATTATCCACGCACAACTAGGCTACCTAGAGCACTAACCAAAATACTAGCCTTACCAAAAAAACCAATGTACACTCATACCATAATCTCCAAGGAGTTGTAACAACCTTCTTGTTATCCTTAACTCACCCCTATCATATTTAGCAAACAATCCCCTCATCATCCAAGACTTGCAACACTACCCCCAAATAAATCACAAGCTGTAAACAAATGAATACCTCATTACTAGAGGCCACCACAAACATATCAAGATAGGTTTTAAGACTATATTCTTGAAAACCATATACGCAACCGATGCATAAGCCAAACAAACAACTCCACTAGTATTCAAAATGCTCACTCCTAGTCTGAAAAGGACACTTAGAGATATCACCTACCCTCATTCTCACTTGGGGACAAAATCCGAACAAAAGATCAATCTTAGAGAAATGACTAACCTATCACAATTGACTAAATAGATCGACCATCCTTACCCATCATATTACAACCTTATGGGTTCTATACTCATTAGAAACATACTACGCAAGTAGCCCAAACTACCCCAAGGCCCTCGACACAACAAGCTATCTCATCATCCCACAAGAATACTTATAGTATGCATATACATACTTTCAAAGAGGCAATAGTAATTTTCCAAATCATTTCAATGCACAATTGGGCTTAAAAGCCAAATACTGTTTATAATAATTCATATTTAGGTTCAAAGGCCACAATCATAATTTCATAGTCATAATACTCATGCATAGGAATATCATCAAATAAACACTACCAGCACCAGTAAAATTTTAGGAATCATAATATTCAAATCGCAAATTAAAATAAGTAAAATCCATGTAGGTTTTCTTGAAATTAATTTTGGATCTCCTTGATTGGAAGGGATTAAGGATCAACCCACATACACATGAATCCTACTAGCATCAAGGAATAAGACAAGAAATAGTAACTCCTGGACCTACCACATAATCCTACTCAAAGCGTCCGTCACAACATGGCCTTACCTAGGGTCAACTAAGTCATAGGAGTAACAATAGAAGAGAACCTACCCACAATCTCTGGTAATAGCCCACTAAACCAAAGAGGCTCCTAATATCCGATGAAGTCAAAGATCTAGTCTAATCTCTAATTACCTTCATCTTACTAATGTCCACCTTAATACCATCATTCGACACCACACAACCTAGGAAGGAAACATATTATCACCAAAATTGCCATCTCTCTTACTAGCATCCAACCTTCTTCCTTAAACTTGTAGTACTACCCTCAAATGACTCACATGCACTACCTCCTTAGGGAACAAACCACTTTTTCATCACAAAAACCACTATAAGCCTATTAGAGTAGGGACTAAAGATCTTGTTCATGGGGCTCATAGGCATAACCGGTGTACTAGTCAAACCAAATGACACTACCCCAAAATTCAAAATATCGGAAAGGATATTAAAAGCCCCATCTACCACCAACAACAATTCTATAGACAGAACAACTTAAGTTCAACGCTTCCAATTCTCACAAGATGACAAATGCAACCCCTTAGACACCAATTATACCTTATGGCATGAAATGGACCTACCTCCCTTGCTACCATTTAACAACCTCCCACTGAAAGACGGGATCATTAGAGAATTGGGGATGCCTCTATGGGTTCTACCACCAAGGAGATACATATGCATGCAAGTATTCCATCCCAAGTACAATATCAAAATCCACCACATCAAGTCCAACAAGACATAAAGCAAGACCTAATGCAATACAAACCCGATCAATACCTATGAACTTTCTAGCAACAATATACCCAACTAAGAGAATAGATACCAAAGATCCACACAACCACTTAGGTACACAAGAAGCCCCACCATCAACTAAAAGAATAGAGAAGAAATAGTGAAACTTGGATCCATCAAAATCAAAACCTTCTACTTACCTTCCTTCCTCCTTGAAGCGGCATGATCAACTAAAAGAGCAAAGAACATTAGTTATAGGGGAAAAACCTATCTCTCTTCTGAAGCACGACATAGACTATGATAAAGGAAAACATATCCTAAAATGTCTCATAGCCTTCTACTCATAGTTGTGGTGCACAACACAACCATGAATAAGACTTTAATTGATGTTGTGTGTTTGACTTCGAGGATCTATCAACCTAGTGTTCTGATACCATCTTTGTCACGACCCAAGCCTAGGACCTACATGTGACCGGCAAATGGGGAACCCAAAGGAACCCTAAATAAGCTGCATAGCATATCATTACACATCCTTGGTCACGAAAGCAATGTAAAATAATGCAAGAAACATAAACATAGGGAATTGGGACTAAGAGAGAGAGAGAGAGACTTATATTTAAATAGCTTGGATATCATAAGTGAGACAACGCTCAAGCATAATACACAACATGCCCAACAACACCTTTACTACATAGATATGAGCAAGGGCCAGGACAAGCAACCCGGTACACCCTCATAGTTAATACATACATAAAAGAAAGATAGTCCTAGAGCATAGAATAATAGAATAGCCATTTTCCCCGGAATGGAGGACTGACCAAAGGCTAACTTCAACAATCCGTCTAGCCATAATAAGAATCAATAGGAGCTCCGATTCCTACATGATAATATCATGTAGGTATAGAGTATGTGTTAGTACATTTGATTGTACTAAGTATGTTGGAAGACTTACACTGGTTGGCTCTATGATCGGATTTTCAATAATTCCAACAAACATCTTCCTTATTAGAAGGTCAACGCTCCTTAAACATTTTCGTAGGTTTTCCTACCTGGTCCTTGGAAGTACCGGGTATAGGTATTCTAGACTTATGGGAGGACTTCTTAGACATTTTTCGGGCAGCCTTAGAAGGAGGTGAATCAAGTTTGGTGAAACCAAAATCATGATAAAAACTACCCAATTCAGCCTTAGAGGTCAACCTATCCTTTTTAAGTTGACTCTTAAGCTTAAGGTTAGTGCAGAGCTTAAGGCCTACAGTGCTAATGAAACTGGCTATGTCTCCATAGGTCATCTGACTATACGGGATCTTGCCTTTACATCTATCCCTAATTTTGATTCTAACCTTATCAGTGAACAAAGGGTGTAGACTAGTAATGAATCTCTCCTTCCAGAAGTCACTATAACAATCAGGTCTGATCATAACCTTAGACAGGAAATTGTCTTTGTACCATCTAAAGTCGGTAAGTTTAGGGCAAGAAAAGTTATTTTAGAAACTCAAGGCTCCGATCTTGGAAAAGTTTAGGCTCACCTACAAAGTGCTTAGTAATGTGGTAGAGAAGGGTCGCACAAGCTTCCTCTTTGGGTTCTTGAACTATTATTTCCGTACCACTTTCAACTTTTATAGTGGTAATAATAGCGGTGGCGCTGAAAATACTATTCTTTAGACTATCAGTGAAATAATTATCCCACCAATGTCTAAGCATCCCGGTAAACCCGACAGTAATCATAGTTGTGGCCTCTTTATCAAAAACTCCTCTAATTTTATACGCAGTGATCACCATACCCATTTCATGGAGTTTATTGTAGATCTGGTGTTCAACCAGTCTATCAATATTCCATTCAGTGATATCACTGCCAGATTGAGAGGAGGTGGAAAGAAAAGTATTGTCCTCAAACTGCGTGTCTGGGAAGGAAGGCCCACTATAAATTTTTTTTCGAGTGTGATATCGGGAATGAGTTAATTTGGAAAGAGAATTTTCAGTAAAAGTTTGAACACTTTCTTTTTCTTTTCAATTATCAGAAATACTGAATTGGGCTAGCTGCTCATTAATTTATTCAATAAGTTTTCCAGAAACTTTAAAGTCATTACTTAATTTAGGTAATCTTTCTCTTGAAAACTCGGGAGGTTGAAAGATAGAGTTAGGCTCTGACGTACTAGTGCTAGTACTAACCTTGGATGAAGTAGGAAGCGGAAAAAAAAAGACTTCTCTTTTGCTTCTTCTATTTGTTGAGAATTAGTATATAAAAGTCGGTTGGTGTAATTGTTTTGTTCAATTACTTTATCTAAATCCTTGTTTAAAGCAGTAAGATTAGGTTTTTCACTCTTTAATTTAAAAGGTGAAGCAACAACAATTTCATTGGCATGAGGGATTTTGATTCCTTCAAGAAGGGGAATGGTAGACTTACAACTTTATTAGTCTGAGTATACCATTTGTTAAGAAGAACAGAAAGAGACTCTTTTTGGTCATCCAATTTTCCAGTGATTTCAAATCATTTAAAGAATTCAATATCAATAGGGCCATCAGCTAAGTTACTTTCAAGTGCTCCTAACAAAGAATCATCAAAATTCAAAAATCTTGCATCACGCAACAAAACATAGACAGGAATATTAAGACCTTTTCGAAAAAGGGGTTTAACAGCAACTTGAACAAGTAATATGCAGATAATTAAATTGAGATCTATATATAACTATATCTTATTCATGTAAAAAAGTTTTATAATTTCTAAAGAATTACTAATAGCCACAGTAGCCACACAGGTCTTTATGTTATGTTTTTTGACAAAAGAAAAATTACCTAATTGGTAAATTCTTGAAAAAAGGTTCTTCTGGAATACTCCAGTTTTCCAAAGTACATTCAGTTAAGGCAATCTGAGTTGCCCTGGAAGACAAATTTACACTGTTTAAAATGTTTTGGTTATTCATTTTTAAAAAGTTACTGTCTAGAGTCCTGAGTTGACTAAACAAATAATGAAAATACGAGAATAGAAATATGCGAAGTATCAGATAATTAGTAGATCATTTTATCATTGGTTTATGTATACCTACATGTCCTCTTGGCTTTACCTCATTTTCTCTCTAGAGTTATCTTAGCGACGGGACCACCTAAATGTCTAACATGCCCTCATGGCTACAACCACACTACGGCTGACCAATCTCTTAAACCGGGTATTACTTGGAAGCCTCACACACATAGAGAGAAATAAGTACCTCATACAAAGTAGATACGGGATAAAACATGATAATATGAAATACTAATTATAAGAGACTAAACATATTTTTATCAAGTATAAATAAAATTTGAATTAGAAAAACTTTTAGACTCCGGACAGTATATGTATTTAGCTGCTCATACTAAATACACACACAGGCATCATGTTCAGCATTCTATGTTAATAATAGTGTAGAAAAGGAAAGGGGTGCCCCCAAGCTAGTAATTAATTACAAACCCCTTAACTCGATCTTAAAATGGATCAGACACCCGATTCCTAATAAAAGAGATCTTTTAAAACAAACTTATAAAGCAAAGCTTTTATAGCAAGTTCGATATGAAATTTGGGTTTTGGCAAATTCAAATTGCTGAAAAGGATAGATACAAAACTACTTTTAATGTTCCTTTTGGCCATTATGAATGGAATGTGATGCCCTTTGGATTAAAAAATGCGCCTTCTGAATTTCAGAATATCATGAATAGCATTTTTAATCCTTATAGTTATATGTATATTGTTTATATTGATGATGTTCTTATCTTTTCTGAGGACATAGATTCTCATTTTAAACACTTAAATACCTTTTTTAACATTGTTAAAAGTAATGATCTGGTAGTTAGTGCAAAAAGGCTTAAACGTTTTCAAACCTCTATTAGGTATCTGGGTCATGACCTTTTTCAAGGAAGTCATAAGCCTATTTGCCGAGCCATAGAGTTCTCCGATAAGTTTCCTGATGAAATCAAGGATAAAACTCAACTTCAAAGGTTTTTAGGTAGCCTTAATTATGTTGCAGATTTTATCCCTAATATTAGACAAGTCTGTGAGCCTTTGTGTAAGAGATTTAGGAAGAATCCCTCGCCTTGGAGTGAAGAGCAAACCCATAGTGTTAGGAGGATTAAGAGTCTAGTAAAAAATCTTCCATGTTCAAGGATTTCCAATCTTGAATCCTTCATGATTGTAGAAACTGATGCCTTTGATATAGGTTATGGAGGTATTCCTAAGAAATGTGTCAACCCTGATAGTTGTGAGCAGCTTGTGAGGTTTATTTCAGGAGTCTGGAACCCTGCCCAAAAGAATTATAGTACTGTTAAAAAGAAGTACTTTCTATAGTGCTATGTATCACCAAATTTCAAGATGATTTGGTAAATAAAGAATTTTTACTAAGAGTTGATTGTAAATCTGCCAAAGAAATTTTTCAAAAGGATGTGAAAAATTTGGTTTCAAAATAGATTTTTTCTAGATGGCAAGCTCTCTTGTCTAGCTTTGATTTTCAAATTGAATTTATTAAAGGAGAAAACAACTCCCTTCCTGATTTCCTATCCCGAGATTTTCTACAGGGTCATGAAGTCGTCAAGACCTAACTCTCCATTCAAAAATGTCAAACCTGAAAGGCAGTTTCCATCGGCCCGAACTTTCGCATCCATCCTAGTTCCACTAAGGCCTTCCTTTCCCCCTTTACCTTCACCCGACCCAAGTCCAAGTAAAAATAAATTCTCATTCCTGACAGACTTATAAAAAATTCCAGTCCTAAAAACTGAAGCTGAGTCCTCCTCGATGGATCGTGCTGTTGTGCAAAACAAGAAAAGTTACGAAATGAAGATTCCAGAATCCTTCGCCCAAGCAGTAGTCCCTAGAGTCTCTACCAAAAACCCTCAAGCTCCGACCGAAGAGACTTTCATCTACCTCACTTCCAAAGTGATTCCTATCCTAGCCCTAGATATGGACTACGAAAATGGCAGGGTAACAGACCTCTTAAAAGGCTGTTACAACAATCAAAACTACGTAGATAGTCATGATCCCCTGCACACCCGATTGTATTTTGAAGCAATCCTTGTTGACACCGATTCTGTTGAAATCGAACACACCCTCAGAGAGACGACCCCAATTTTATTCAGTACTCTCGATGTACTATAAAGAAAATTTTGTCTCCTTTTGAATGGCCAGTCGACCATTTGCTCACTTCCATACCGTTAAGTATGCTCTATAATTCTCAAACCTATAACTGGTAAACCTACAAGCAGGCTTGGTTTAATTTTATGTATCTTAGACGTAGTCATACTTGGTTTAAATACAGCCTAGGACTGGTTAAGTCCATTATTCCTAGGTGGTTCTATGAATGGTGGAAAACCTTCGGACAAAAGCAAGGCAACCTCTGTCAAAGATTCTTGCAGAAGTTCGATCAATTTCAAGTTAGTAAGGAGATTTCAACCTTGCCTGCACACATTAAGATGTGCAAGTACTTCATCCAGAAAAGGATATCATATGTCATTAGCTGGGATTTCAGAGTCGTCGAATTCGAGAAGATTAGGTATTTATCCAAAGAGATAAAGATCAAAGGTTGGGTTCCTAAACCCAAAGTAATGGACAAAGGAAAGTGCCCCCTCAAGACGCAAAAACCCAAGGAAGATCTCAAGAAGAAGCTGAAGCAGGCCCTTCTGAACCTTGATAAACAAGATGATGTTGCCATCATGTAGCTCCTCGAAGAAGCATCCTCCTCTGAAAAATCCAACAATGGAGATATTTTTTGTCTAAAAGGAATAGCACAAGCTTATTAAGATCCCTATTACGAATAGGAAATAGACCTTTAAAGAAAAGTAGAGGTTCAAAGAACCAGAATTACTTTTCTTAGAAGGAAGTTTTACTATTCCTAAAAGGAGTCTTGTTGAAGTACTATTCTATGAAATATAGGACTTCTCCAGTAGCGGAACATCCAAGGAACTAGATTTATTTTGTGGGTATGCTTGCTTTTGTCATGTGAATTCATACTTTATCACTACTTTCCAAAAGAAAAGAAAAACTGATAAGCACGCGTCTGTCCCTATCTTAGAATAGGTCCCACCACATAACCTTTATTTTGTCGGCCATATCTGAGTCGTCCACCTGTAGGCACGAGATGCCTTCACCTTTTTGAGGTCTATTTAAGACTCTCCTTTGCAACTTAGAGGGCATTAGAAATTTTACCCTCTCTTTCTCTCTCTCTCTCTCTAGAAAATTTCCCCACTCTCTCCCTCTCCATTGTAATCTTCCCTCTCTAATGTAATCGTTCCTATCATTTTACTTCTCTATATTTTCTGAAATAAACTTCTTTTAAGTAAGAGGCTCTACAACTTTGTTAGTCTGAGTATACCATTTGTTAACAAGAACAGAAAGAGACTCTTTTTGATCATCCAATTTTTCAGTGATTTCAAATTATTTAAAAAATTTAATATCACATTTTAAACATTTCATGTCAGAAATCCATTCTTTTGAAAATAAAGATTTTTTGTCTTGAGAAAAGGTATTTGCATACCACAAAGTTTTGACTCTATTCTCTAGTGCAATCCAGAGAGATTTTAAAGGCTTTGTGTCCGGGGAAAAATCACTATCAGTAGTAAAGGATAGACATAACATCAATATGGCATGTATGTCAGTGCTCAAGGTAAAACATACTAGTAAATCATGATCAAGGAATATAAACTCAATATGAGAAGTATACTCAAACCCCTTTTGTACAACCTTCATGAAATGGGCCAATTGAACTATACTCATCTTACGGTATAACCTTTTTAGATAATGTTATCAATACCCCTACCGTATGATATCACCATTTGGGTAGGAACCATGATTCATTCAACTTACAGCATAGCCTTTTCACTAGAATGTCCACACCTTACGATATGATCTTTTCGGTGGAAGCTTTTAGTTTTTCTACCTCACGGCATGGCCTTTTCGTTGGGATGTCCATACCTTATGATATAATCTTTTTGGCAGGCATAATTAGCTACCCTACCTTATGGCATGACCTTTTCGGTAAGGTGTCCATACCTTACGATATGATCTTTTTAGTAGGAATCATTAAACACTCTACATTACAGCATGATCTTTTTAGTAGGAATCATAGATATAGCTCATCAAACTATTACATTTAAATCATCAAGAAAGAACTACTCATTTTCCCAAGAGCACAACAAAATAAGAACTCAACAACAACATGTAACACTATAGGTACTTCTCCATGAAAACAACTCATATAGACATCCCTATAATCATCATAAAGTCATCATATACCTACACTTCCTTTCCTTATTATAAATCAAATGCATACAATCATCTCATCATCATTCCATCATTATTTAATCATCATATAATCATCGTAACAGCATTCAACTTATAAGACATGCATTACACCTTCAATTCCTCAAGAAACCCTAGCCGGACATTTTATCAAATACTTGAAGGGTGTGTAATGGGGGTAAAAGACCATACAATTTAGAGATGAACTCATGCAAGAAAATCAATCATTCAACACTTTCC
>JAOTQR010116246.1:0-24808 GCA_025774065.1 Solanum ossicruentum | reverse complement strand
TTCAGATTATATTGGTTCGGTTTATATTGTTTTCAGCTGGTTTTGAGGATTAAAAGGTTTAAATCAACCTTTAGTATGGTTCATCTATATCATGTACTAATCCTTATTATTTTATTTCTTTGCATGAATTGCAATCTGAGTCCATTTGGACTTTTATCCTTGCATTTCCGACGGGCCATGGAGGCCCAACTCTCTTCTCGAGTCAGCCTCATCAATATAGAAAGAAGCTGGATGCTGACATTCAAGAGTTCAAGGCCCAAAAGTGGCTACAAAGATTTAAACGGGACAAAGGCTCGAATCGTCAACTCTTTTTTATTTTATTGTATATTTGTATTTGTCTAAATACTAACATTTTATGAGTTAGTTTCAATCTAATTAGATTCCCCAATGATGTCAAAACCATTTATGTTTTCTTTTAAAAGGAAATTTTGCATTTTTAGAAAATATAAAAAATAAAAAATAAAAATAAGGAAAATAAATAAGAAAATAAAAATGTCATTTTATCATGTTTTCAAGCTTAATCAGTTTCCAAGTTTAATCAAATGTTTTTAGTTTAATTGAGTCTAGTCAAATCTTTTCTAAGTAGAGTCAAAATCTTTTAAAAAATTAATTTTGTCAAGTCAAAAGTTAGTCAAATCACTTAATCACCAGATAACCACATTTAGCGGCCATTTCGAGTGCATAAAACCTTCTCGAAGTAAAAATGTAAATCCGAACCTGTTCTCTGAATTTAAAAAGATTTTTCTGTTAGATCTTTTTAAATATTTAATAGACCTAATTATCCGTAAAATTAGGTGGCGACTCTGTGTTCTTTCGAATTTTGAAAATTGATTTATAATTAAATCAATTGACTTTTAAACCAATTTTTGATTTTCGAATAATTTTTAATTTTTTCTTTAAAGTCGGTCATTTTTCATGATAACACATGCTTCTTCTTCGTTATTTTAAAAGTAAGTGTGTACCCCTTTAAAGCAAACTATTTACATCAATATACCTTTTTACATTTTACACCCCCACACTATTAAAATTGGCCCTCCTAATATTAAAATTGGCACGCTGATGGCAACACCCGCTTGTATGATATACCAATAGGGTATCACAGATAATTAAGCTCAATCCTATATGATATCAATATAGTATAGAATATCACAAAGAATATATTTTCTACTAATGCAAAATTTAATAAATAAGTTTGTAACTTTACGAATTTCTCTTAATTATTTTATTTATTAAAAGAAGAGCTCAAAATTATATGATACCGTTTGGATATCAATATACTGACGGAGTATCAAAAGAATGTATTTTCTACTAATTTAGAGTTTAATAAATAATTTTCTAACTTTAATATTAATTTAGTCGTATACGATATTAATATGGTATAAATATATCAACGGAATATCATAATGAATATATTTTCTACTAATTTAGAGTTTAGTAATTTTTTTATTTGTTTCTTATTTATTTCTTTAAAAAAACCATAATCCTACATGATACCAATTGAGTATCAATGATACTGTCAGAGTATCACAAAGGGTTGAACCATTCTATATGATACCAGTATGATATATATATATATATACACACACACAGCCGGAGTATATTTCATAATATTTATGTTGATATCAATATGACGTCTGATGCGAAATAAAAAAGGGTAAGTGAGTAAAAAGGTAAATAGTTTGGGTCATGGGTCCATTAAGGATAAATAATTTAGATTGGATCTATTAAGGATGAATAAGTTCAAATTAAGTTTATTTTGTGTACTTTTCCCTTTATTTTATTATATATATAGGGCCCACAAAATTATTTTTTAATTTTTTAAATTTAATATTTTTAAGGAAACTACTTTGGCATGCCTGCTTCAATTACTATAATATTAGTTATTTCTTCGGCTACTTTAATTGTGATTGTACAATATTACTCCTAATAAGTCATTTTTCCAAGTGCTTCAACTGTGATTTTACTATATCAACCTAATCAGTTGTTTAAGTCATGTATTAGAATTAGGATAAAACAAATACAAATACAATAATTAATAACTTAGAATTTTAAAAAATATATTAAAAAATCTATCAATATCACATAAATCAAGATAAAAAATAACATAAGTTTGGCGTATGCTGGTAGAGACTCTTGTGGCTAGTATTTATATATACACTATATAATTACTTATATATCATATATACATGTTCATACATTATTTATATAATTTTCATACATATTTATGTAATATTTACATAATATTAATACATTATATATACACTGTTAACGGTTAGCTATTAAAAAAATTACTATTTAGTCACGATAAAATCGTGGATAGTAAAAGTTAAAAGTAAATTGTGGCTAATAAAACATTAAAAAAAGTTGTTATTTAGCCACCAATGAGATGAAGTGAATTTGGCTATATGTTAGTTTATTATTATTTTGCTATAGTTTTTTTTGTAAACTAGTATCTAGAAAGTTGGTATATATTTAAAATTATTATCTTTAAAAGAGAAATGGCTTAAAATAGTCCTATTTCCTTGAGTTTAGACTCAAAATAATTCTATATCTTTCTAGCGGAGCATTAATAATCCATATTCTTTGATAAAGTGTTGTATTTTTGGTTTTCATTCAAATCACAATCAGTTTTTTTAACAAAGAAACAATGCACGTGTGTAATAACCATGGTCATAAGAGGGCATAATTGTCTTTTTCTTAAAAAAAATAGAGTAGATTAAATAATTTTAAAAAAAATGAAATGGGTGGGCTAAAAGCCCTAGTAATAAGGCAGCAAGCTGCCAGTTCCATAATAAGAAGGAACTAACGTGAAAATAGAGAAGAATAGGGGGCTTATTTCATCAGAAATTGTAGGAAAAATTTGGTTAATCCACCTGAAGGTAATGAAGTACGCAGCTGCTGGTTGTGTTTTAGAGCAGAACGAGAGGTAAGCAAAATTCTTTTTTTTCAAGATCGCTAGTCACCAGTAACGAAAATGAGATAGAAGAAGGTAATTTCAAAATTTGATTTGTTTATACCATAGCCCTAGAAATTTGGGGGTGAAAAGTTAAGAAATTTCCATGGGTTAGAAGAAATAGAGGAGAATTTGATACTGAGAAAAACTAAGATAATCTTTTGAATTCTCTTTGAATTAGATGAATGAATGATATGAATGGAGTAATTGATGAGTTAGAAGTTGTGAAAGTGGTGTAACTATCCTAACAGTGATTTACTCACGGTTTGGGTTTACTTAGGTACAAACAGATAGAAAATAGAAAATCCTAAACGGGATTGTGAGTTTCTAAAGTTAGTATGAACTTAGCTTGAACAAAGAAAATAACATGAGATTTTATTATATGAATATGTCTTACGGATTGCTTGAGGTGACAAGTTTGTTACTTCTACACGAGTTTATAATTTCATAATTTTTACATGATTTATAAAGATTGTTACCGAATGATTTGAATTTGCATATGGGACAAGTCCTTTACTGGATTTGATATCGAAATAGCTATTTGAGATGATCTTACTTTTACAAGATGAGTATATTCACAATTGAGATTATTACTGTTATTTAAATATTTTTTGACATTTACTTGTGATAGAAACGTTTTTACATGTGTTTTCATTAAATTGAAATGAGGAGGTAAGGTGGGCTATCAATAGGATGAGGAAGGGGAGAGCGATCGATCCCGATGGGATCCCGGTAGACTTTTGAAAGTACATGGTCAAGGATGGCATTGAGTGGTTGACTAGATTGTTCAACGCTATTCTGAAAACTGCCAGGATGCCTGATGAATGGAGGAAGAGTACAATGGTCCCGTTGTACAAAAATAAGGGGGATGTTCAAAACTGTAACAACTACAGGAGCATCAAGTTGCTAAGCCACACGATGAAGATCTGGGAGAGAGAGTAGTGGAGATGAGGGTGAGAAGAGTAGTATCTATCTCAGAGAACCAGTTTGGATTCATGCCGGGGCGGTCGACTACTAAAGCAATTCATCTTGTTCGGAGGATAGTGGAGAAATATAGGGAACGAAAGAAGGACCTCCACATGGTGTTCATAGATCTCGAGAAGGCATACGACAGAGTCCCGAGGGAGGTCTTATGGCGATGTCTAGAGGTGAAAGGTGTCCCAGTGGCTTATATCAAGGCGATAAAGAATATGTATGATGGAGCTAAAACCCGAATAAGAACGACGGGAGGAGATTCAGAGTATTTCACTGTAGAGATGGGGCTCCATCAAGGATCTGTGTTGATCCCTTTCTTGTTCGCCTTGGTGATGGATGAACTGACGTGATCTATCCAAGAGGAGGTCTCGTGGTGTATGCTTTTTGCAGATGACATTGTGCTTATTGATGAGATTCGGTCTAAAGTTAATGAGAGGTTAGAGGCTTGGAGACACGCTTTAGAGTCCAAAGGATTCAAATTAAGCAAGACCAAAACTGAGTACTTGGAGTGCAAATTTAGTGGTGAGAGGGAGGACACAGACTCGGATGTGAGGCTTGCCACTCATCCTATCCCTAAGAGGGAAAACTTTAAGTATTTGGGGTCCATCATCCAAAGTAGTGGCGATATTGATGACGATGTCAAACATCGTATTGGGGCAGCATGGACTAAGTGGAGGCTTGCCTCTGGAGTATTGTGCGACAAGAAGATACCTCTTGAACTCAAAGGTAAGTTTTATAGAATAGTGGTTAGACCAGCTTTCCTGTATGGGGCAGAGTGTTGGCCAATTAAAAGGGCACATGTACAGAAGATACATGTTGCAGAGATGAGGATGCTGAGATGGATGTGCGGCGGCACAAGGAGGGACAGGGTTAGGAATGAGACTGTCCGGGAGAAGCTAGAGGTGGGCTTGGTGACAGAGAAAATGAGGGAAGCGAGACTGCGGTGGTTTGGACATGTGCAGAGAAGGAGTACCTATGCTCCTGTTAGGAGGTGCGAGAAGTTGATTGTGGAAGCTACTCGAATGGGTAGAGGTAGACCAAAAAAGAATTGGGGAGAGGTGATTAGACAGGATATGGCAGAACTTGATCTCACTAAGGACATGACCCTAGATAGAAAGAAGTGGAGGGCGCGTATTGGCAGACCGGGTTAATTGATAGGGTTAGGTGGAGGTTTGGCTTCGGGGTTTAGTAGGGTTAGTTGGGCAAGGGTTCTTTTGGGCTCTCAGTTAAGTTTGTATTGTGTGATTTCTTATATTTCGTTGATCATATTTACAATTTACCACATGCATTTCATTAGTAATCACATCTTCTTTTCGTTTCCTTCCCCTCTGTTTTGTCATATCTAGTTCATTTCTGCTTATGGGTTTTGAGATGAGGGTCACAGGAAACAACCTCTCTACTTTAGTGAGGTAGCGGTAAGGTCTACGTACATTATACCTTCCCCAAACCCCACTTGTGGGATTCGACTGGGTATGTTGTTGTTGTTGTTTGTACAATTACAAGATTTACATGCCTTGTATTACTTTGAGAAAGCTTATATGATTTATAAAGAAAAGTTTTAATAGGAGTAGACCTTGATGAATCCCGTAGCTAATGGTGGGTTTGTTAGAGCTGGTGCACTTTGTATTTGCCGATTACAGATAGAGCCTTCGCTAGTGGGAAGGTAGAACTAGCATGCCATTACAGATATCTCTCGAGTAGGATTTACCGATATGAAATTTACAGTTATCGTCTATTCTTTTACGAAGATAGACATATCGATTACTGATTACATAATTCATCCTTGGAAACCTGTCGAATATATGTATATGATATGATATGAAAGTATTTTACCAAGTTTATTTTTGAATAGCTAAGTTGAATTGCTTATATGAGACAACAAGATGGATTTGACTATTGACTTTGAAAAAGCATTTGTTACATGATTTTGATGATTATACTAACATATTTTCTGACTTGTCCCTTATTAAAACAATTGTGGTTATTATTATTACTCACCGAGCTGGCGTCTCACTCCGTGCTATTTTTTTCCTTTCTAGAGAATACAGGTGATATTGGCGAGGATTTAGTTAGCTAAAGGTAGCAAGTTGATTCCTTGGTGAGCCCCACATTTGTTCGCGTGGAAAACGAGTTATATATTGTTATGGACATTTTTTTTAATTCTTAGAGAGTCGCTCCATAGTCGTTCCTTTATTTAAAGTTATGAATATTCTTTCATTTTATTCTAGATATGTGACTGAGTTTAAGTTTATTCTATTATTATAGACAAGTTGGTCTCGTTACGTAGAGATTAGATTAGTAATTGATATAGTGACTTGATTTGATTAGTTAGTTGTGGTGTTTCTAGATTCAGAGACAAGTACAAATTTTGGATTGGCCTAAAAACAAGGGAAATTCTATCCAATTTTCTGCAGAATTCTAGGAGGCTTGCTTTGGGATTCTTCACCGTAGCGCCGGTCACGGTCCTAAATTGGGTTGTGACAAAGTTGTTATCAGAGCCTAGGTTATTCCTATGACTATGGAACACACATTAGTAGTAGAATCTCAATTATAGTTATATAGCCGATCATTTCTATAATCGTGATTCTGCGAGGACGTGATAGGATGTTTCTTTTCCTTCTTTATTATTCCTACGTATGTGTATCGCGTTTAGGGAAATTAGAATCTAATAGTATTTGATTTTGTTTATCAGATGGCTCGCACTTGATTGTATAATGATAAGGCTATGATCGATGTTCCGTAAACACCTAATGACACCTCCATTAGGCTTCCAACTTCTTCAACTAGGGTAAGGGGTGGAGCTCATAGAGCTGGTCGAGGTAGGGGTCATATTGCCACTACAAGAATTGCAATACCACTTTGAGAAGTACAAGAGAGGCCACTCCTAAAATGAGTGGAACTCCCCCTCCTCCATCAGAAGATGATGCTACTACAACAGCACTGACCTCCATGTAGAAAGTTACAAAGGGGTTGGTTGACCGAATGGACAGACAAGAGACAATAGGTCAATATACTGTTGTACCTGCTGAAACCCAGGCACCATCTCTGATGCCCTTACAGAATTATGCTTTTGGGAACAAAGAGGTATCATTGTAGGAATTCTTGAAGCTGAAATCACCAAAGCTGATCCTCAAAGTTTCTTAGATGGAACCTTCAAGGCGTTGCAGATGCTAGGATGTTCTAGTGAGAGAGCTGTGGAGCTTGCAGCGTACGAACTAGAGGATATGGCTAACAAATGGTATGAGATCTTATTGTTGGGTCGGCCTGCGAGAGCAGCACCACTAAAATGGGCATGAGTTCACTAAATTATTCATGGGTCACTTCCTTCCTAAAAGTCAGAGGCATAAATATACAAGTTAGTTTGAGAGTTTAGTACAGACTCCGGATATAGATGTGTCAACCTATAACACCAAATTCTGTAAATTGGCTAGATATGCTCCTTGTTTAGTGCCAACTGAAGAAGCTAGAGTTCAAAGATTTGTCAATGGTTTGGTTGCTCGTCTATACACAATGGTAGCCCCAAATATGAAGAAGTTAACATATTCAGAGGCGATCGATTTAGCAAGAAAGATTGAAGACAAGGGTCATGAGGAACGTGCAACCTTTGATGCCCGAAAGAAGGCCAAGACAAGGGGATCTTTTGGCGGTGACTATAGTGCAAATCGCAAGGTAGGAGGTCAGCGAAGGCAACATCAGGGCTCTCAAGATGGGATGGATATAGTTTCACAATCCACACACAGACCACATCAAGAACAGGGTGTTCAGGGACAACAATCATCACAGGGGTGTCGATATTCTGGTCAAATGTATGCCACTACTCCATCCTGTCAGACTTGTGGTAGATCACATGCAGGCCAATGTCATGTTTTGACTGGAGGGTGCTTTTAATGTGGTTAGTTAGGGAATCGCCTTATAGATTGTCCTCTACCTTCGAAAAACTCAAACTAGAACTCCACTCAGATGATTGCACCTACCCAGACTACTCATAATGCTTCAGGTACTACTAACACAGGAAATAGAGGTCGAGGTGTTAGAGATTGTGTTGCTAGAAATCAAGGACAGGGACATGTGGGTAGAGGCCAGTCAAGAATTTTTGTACTTACTAGATAAGATGTTTAGGGCTGCAACGCAGTTGTTACAGGTATTATTTCAGTTTGTTCATTTGATACTCATGCTTTGATTGATCCAGGATCTACCCACTCCTATGTGCCCTCGTACTTTGCTTTGAGGTTTGCTCGACAGCTAGAGATATTGAATCATCTTTTCCTTGTTGCTACTCCAGTGGCAGATTCTCCGTTAGTTGAATATGTGTACCGTGATTGTCAGATTAGAGTTGAGGGTAGAGACACTCTAGCTAACTTAATTATACTTGACATGATTGACTTTGATGTGTTGATAGGTACGGATAGGTTATCTCCTTTGTATGCTACAGTAGATTGTCATGCGAAAATCGTCAGATTTGAGATGCCAAATGAGCCTATCTTTTTACTAAAAAAAGGTCAAGTCCCAGAGGTTGGTAAGATTATATCTCTTATAAAGGCTCAAAAATTACTCAGTAAAGGTTGCGCGGGTCTCTTAGCCATGGTAAGGGACAATAAAGAAGAAACCCTTAGCTTGGAAAAGATACCAGTGGTGAATGAATTTTCTGATGTATTCCCTGAGAATTTTCCAGGATTACCTCCTGTATGAGAATTACACTTTGATATTGATTTGGCTCCTGACACACTGCCAATATCCATACCTCTATATCGCATGGCACCAGAAAAGTTGAAGGAGCTAAAGCAACAATTGCAGGAGTTACTCGATAAGAGCTTCATTCGACCTAGTATATCTCCATGGGGCGCACCAGTATTATTCGTAAAGAAGAAAGATGGATCATTGAGAATGTGCATCGACTACAGATAGCTGATTAAGGTAACAATACGTAATAAGTATCCTTTACCTTGTATAGAGGATCTTTTTGATCAATTTGCAGGGAGCTACCCACTTCTCAAAGGTAGATATTCGATCGGGTTATCATCAACTTCGGATCAAGGAGGAAGATATTTCTAAGATAACATTCAGAACTCGATATGGGCAGTATGAGTTTCTTGTGATGCTTTTTGGACTGACTAATACTGTAACTGCATTCATGGACTTAATGAATAAGATGTTCAGGCCCTTTTTGGACAAGTTCGTAATAATATTTATTAATGATATTTTGATATATTTTTGTAGCCAAGAAGAACACAAGAATCATCTGACAACTGTGATACAAACATTGCGAGCATATAAACTATATGCTAAGTTCTCAAAGTGTGAATTTTGGCTAGACTCAGTAGCATTTCTAGGGCATGTTGTATGTAAAGAGGGAACTACAATGAATTCTAGAAAGATAAAAGTTGTTCAAAAATGGCCTAGACCTACCTCACCTAGAGAGGTTCATCATTTTTTGTGTTTGGCAGTTACTATAGGTATTTTGTGCAGGATTTTTCCCGAATAGCAGCCCTATTGACCAAGCTGACGTAGAAAAAGGTGAAGTTTCAATGGACAAAAGAATGTGAGAAGAGCTTTGAAAAACTCAAAACATGTTTGACAACAGCACCAATACTAGCCTTATCATTAGGTTCCTGAAGGATTCACGGTGTTTTCTCGCTTCTCCTAATATATCGCTTCTCCCAATATTTCTTTGGCTGACCATTTTCTCTTCTCGTACTCTCTGTAACCAACCTCTCGCACCTCATCACTGGTATGTCTATTCATCTCTTCTTCACATGTCCAAAACTATCTTGGTCTCACTTCTCTCAACTTGTCCAAGATAGAGGCCACTACTAGCTTCATTCGAATATGCTCATATATCGCACGTCAAAAGCTATTAGATAAAAAATATTTGATACCTGACCTTGAACCAATTGAGAGAGGGCAAATTAATCATAATTTGTTGGTTGATGCATAGAAGTGTGTTGTTGTATACATTATATTATATCATAGACAAACACAGGTTTGTTCTCATAAGCAGTGTTCATCTATTTATCGGAGGTATTCAATGTCAAACTAGCTTGGACATATATATATATATATATAAAGATAGTTTTGAAACACAATTTGGAAACTATGCTCTTAATTCAAGCAAAGAACTTTGTGAATATCAAACTGCATGTTTAGAATTAGCACACCTTTGATCATATTATAGATGCATTTATTTAAGATTATCACATGCTAGGTGGACATGCCAATATAGAATTTTTATGTTTTTTAGGATTTAGGGGATTCAGTCTAAATATTAGCTAGTCTAATCAACATATCATGAGAATAAACAACATAAAATAATTTTGAAGAGTCCTCTTGTTCTTTATTATAATTTGAATACTTAATATGCACATCTTAAGGATTCCAAAATCATTCATCATTAACATCTAAATATTTTTTTTATCAAAGCGGTAATTTTATATTGTTGACTTCCTGTAGGAAGTATATGAATTGTTATTTCCTTTGGAGAAATTACTAAAATATATAGTCGAAAGCATATATTCAACAGGATCTATTTCCATCTGCCTTAAAAATGATACTTTAATAGTGTTATTTAAGATGATAGAGGTCTCAAGTTCGAAACCTCTTACTAGATTAAGCAAAGGATTTTCCCTCTGGGTCGAGCTCGTCGCACTGGACTTGCTTAATGTGATCTCCTATGTGTTTTGTGACCTATTGCATAGGAAGGGGGTTGACCTTATGCGCACCCCCTTTTCATCAAAATAAAAAATGCCAGTTGTTTCTATGTATAATAGGTACATATTGTAATAACTTTCATACCATAAAATAACATCTAAATCCTTTGTTATTTTATCACTGTGGAGACAAATTGTGGTATTTCTTTCATTCATCTCGTGAAATGAAACCTTATTATTTTAATGTTCTTGAAATACAACTATCACGATCCAAGCCTAGCGCCTAGACGTGACACGGCGAATGGAAAACCCGAAGGGGACCCCAAACAAGCCTCTTAGCATATCGTCACACGTTCTTGGTTGCAAAAGCATAAAAATACATATACAATTAAAAGTAAGGGCAATGGTACTAAGGAAAACTTGCATAAACACCGAAGTCAAAAGTCAAGAGTCAAGCTCATGCATAGCACATACCTTGTCCAACATATACCTCTAAAACATAGAAAGAGCGGAGGCCAAGACAAAGTAACCGGACTCATCCTCATAGTCAAAGATAACACAAGATAATGTATCAATACATAGATAATAGAGAAAATACATAAACCACAGTCCCCGAAATAGATAATAGAGAAAAGACATAAACCAAAGTCCCTGAAATGGAGGACTCACCCACAAGCTTGGAATAACACCGCCTAGCCATGTGGAGGAGGAGGATGATCAACTCGGGCACCGGTTCTTATATGGTGATATCATGTAGGAAAGCGTATGCGTTAGTACGTTTGAATGTACTAAGTATGCGGGATGCAATGCAACAAAAGATAGGCATCATAATCCAAAATGCAAGACAATAGACAATAGGCGTATTATAGCAAGATGACATGTATGATCAATGCATAAGTAAATCATGCTTAAGTATATCATGCTCATATAGAATATCATATGCTAAGAATGAGACCAAGCTAGCTCTCCAAGGTACAAACCCTTTGGTAGGTTGTGATGATTGCACCCATTACCCTAGTGAATGAGAAATAAACCCCTCATTTAGGTTGGTGATGATCGCACCCATCACCCTAGAAAATGAGTATAAACCCCCATCCGATTGGTGGTGATCGCACCCATCACCCTAGTGAATGAGTATAAACCCCCATCCAGTTACCCGACTCTTTTTCCCCAGGTTGAGCATGGTTTAAGCAACACTTTATATAGGATTCATCATAAGCTCTAATGCAATACCTCGTATAGGAATAATCATGTTCATAAGCTCATTTCATCATCATATAATCATCATAACATCATTTATATCATATCTCACGCTTTGTACCTTTATTTTCTCAAGAAATCATAACCTGATATTTTATTAAACACCTTGGGGTGTGTAATGGGGGTAAAAAAGCATGCAACTTATAGATGGAATCATGCAAGAAAATCTGTGGTGAAACCTTTAATCAACACCTTACAACACCCCCAAGACATTCATATCAAAACTCCTCATCAAATCCAACATTAGATCCAAGATTTGAAGTTCAAAACATGCTTAAACAACCATATTTTCATGTATTAAAATCATTGTGCAGTAAATTTCTCAATATTCAAGACCCACATGTAAAATCAACTTTAAATCATGCATTATTAAGTAGAAGAGGGTTTAGGTACCATGGGTGGAAGGACCCAATGGTTCAACACCACATACCTTAGCTTTTGTGAAGTTCTTGAAGAGGACTTTAATGGAGATTTGAAGCTTGGATGAGATCCTTGGAGAAATCCTTGAGATTGGCCTTGAGTTTGGGGCTTGAATTTAGGGTTAGAAATGACTCTTAAGTGTTTGAGGAAATATTAGGGAATGTTTTAGGGTGATATGAGGGTGAAATAAGGTTAAGTATAGGTGAATATACGCTTGGGAAAACTTAGGTCCAACACTTAGAAAAACCTGGGCGAACTAGGAAAAGACAGTGCAGGAAAACAACCTCTCCGCATCGCGGAGAGATCGCGGTCCGTCTTTGGAAATTGCACCAAGTGCAAATTTCATAATTTGATTCCTTTGCTTTAAAATTGAGGTTAGACCCTTGTCACCCTAATTTGGACCCCCTGAACAAGAATATGGAGTCAGATTTTTGAAATTTCAAACGAATTTTTAGATATATGGAAAATAAGTTTCTGGTTACTTCTGAGGCACGTTTTCGAGGACTTTTTGGGGTCGTTTTAACAACAATCATCAAAAGCTCATCGTTTTTCGCAAGCATAATAAGACATTGCTTAAGAGTGTTTCTCAGACATTTTTCAAATCATTTTTTCTTTAGGAGAAAATTTCAAAGTTTTACTATATGAAGAATGTAGGTTCAAAATTTAACCATTTTTTGAGTAAATTTTTAAGTTCTACTACTTCGGGAGTAAAGTTTGAAGTTCTACTGCATTAGGAGTAAATGTCAGGTTCTTGCTACTTCAGAAGCAGTTGCAAAGTGTTTACTACTTTGGGAGCAAATTTTAGGTTTACGTCACATCCCAAACAACCTCCCATGCATGACTGGCACCGACTACACAACTGATGGGTTGAACCCAATTTCCATACCTTAACCATTAATTCATAATATTTAATGATTTAAATAAGTATTCAAACAATATGATAAACGATTATGAACACTTAGTATCTCAAATATTGATCTAAATTTCTTGCCCAAATCCCACACTAGATCATGGAGCATCAAGTGGAATCACAAAAGGTCTCTAAATAAATGTTAATGACTCTTTTGAAAGCCTCCATGAACATGGCAGCAATTCACCTCAACAACTGGATCAACTTTAGCGAACTCCTCAAGTACTAGCTTTGTCATCACCAATAGTATTTGCATGGACATGCATGTAAGAAGTGAGTTATATATAACTATAACACACTAAAATCCTCGTCTCGACCCTTTAAACACCCTTGCAATAAGTGTTGGAAAATACAAACACACCACGAGCATAGATATATATTTGACACACATGAATTATATCTTAAAATAATATCCAACAATTTTCAAACAATTGTTTATTAAGAATACGATATATCTCAACATAATTTGCTCTAACAACTTGTCAAAGAGCGTAGTTAAACCTACTAATAAACTTCACAAGTCCATGTCAGCATACACAATGCGCCAAATATATTAAGTAGGATACACAATGCTCAATATTTTCAAAAAGCATACACGATGCCCCAACCTAATGGCTCACAGACATATCATGTTACGAAATAATTTTTATGTACAAAAATTTAATTAGTATCCTTGAACAAAATATATGCGGCTCACCTTGGAGACCAATTCTACCGAGCACACATTCATCCAAAGTTGGGCCTGACATATAAAACACATTTTAAAAATGGATTTAAGAGGCAAGCACTCAAAGCTTAAAGTCTCACCTCAAGTTCACAACTCAAGCACCTTTCCGGTAGATCATAACTACACTCTTGAGTCTCTGAATTACCTCAAGAGACACAAAATGGGCTTAGAATGGTCAAAAAACCTTTGGTGGATTTTTTAAATTTTTTACACAAGTCAAACTCTCAGTCAAAAATTAAAGCAAAAAGTCAACTCGGATTGATGGGTTAGAACTCAAAACCAATAACATTGTATTTTGAGTTACCCATACCTCATAGAGTCTAAGTTTACAATTGAGTTTCAACCCTTATTGTCGATTGATGGATCAAATTTCAATTTCATTAAATTTCAAGCTTAGAGATAAATAGAAACATTCTACCTCAAACGTATCTCAATATCATCATTCAAACTTAATAAGTGAATATTATGTCCAATACATTAATTATTCGTGTCCTAGGATAATTCAATGAATGAGAACCCTTTTTTTTTTTTATAAGAAAATACTAACTTGGTCCAAAAGTAACTAGCTCCATTTTTTCTTTAATGAAACAAAATAGCCACAATGTTCAAGTAGTAGGCAACATTCCTTTGTATCTTGAGTGTGCTAAAGCTCTATGTTTTGTTTCTTCTTTATAAGTGATCCAAGAATATTCCTACGAATTTTTTAGGTAAAAGTTTCAGTCTATTACATATGATACATATGTTATACATATTTATAGAATCTTGAAAAGAACGGGACTAAACTATGCATTGGTTATTTGTATATATGATTTTCTTGAAAAGGAAGATAATTTTGACAAGCAAATTTGCGAGGTTGCACTTGTATTGAAATGCATAACAAATCTACGTTACTTATTAGTGCTTTTATCTTGTGAAGAGACTGGTGGAGTAATACCAAATAGGAAGGGTGACTTACATATGGTGTTCATTGATCTTGTAAAGGCCTATAATAAAGCCCGAAAGAAGTCATCTAGAGATGCTTGGAGGCTAGAGGTATACTAGTGGATTATATTAGAGTGATAAAGAACATGCATGATGTATCTAAAATGCAGGTTAGAATGGTGAGAGGAGTCTTGGAAAACTTTCAAATGGAGATGGGGTTGCGCTAGGAATTAGCTCTTAGCCAATTTCTATTTGCTTGAGTGATATATGAATTGGCGCGGTCCATTCAAGATGAGGTGTCTTGGAGTATGTGATTTTAGGGATGACATAGTACCGATTGATGAGACGCGCAACAGAGCTAATGTGAAATTGGAGGTGTGGAGACAATCTCTGGAGTCTAAGGGGTTTAGGTTAAGCATGAATAAAATAGAGCATTTGGATTGCAAATTGAGTAATGCAATGCAAGAGGCAGGCGTGGAAGTGCTGGTGTTTGATATTCACATTAAAATTTTGTATTTGATATTCATATTAAAATCCAAAATATGGCGCTTAAATATTTGAAAAAAAAAACAGTTGATGGTGTTATATCAAAGAACATAAAATAAAGTTTGTCAATGAGGTCAAAAACTAGTCCATTGAGTACATAACACATGTCTTAGTATACTCTCTTATCACTATTAAATTATACATATTCTTAACTGAATTTATGACTTTGGCTTTAAAAATTGTAGATCTTAGAGATATGTGATTATATGAAACTTTATATGTTTTACCTCTCATTTTTTGCTTTTTTCCTCTCATTTTCTTTATTAATATATTTGTTTAAAGTTTTTCCCTTATTTTGCATCAGTGGAGGGAGAAAGTAAAAGAGGAAGGGGATGCTACGCTATCTATGGAGTTTGAACCCTACACCTCAAAAATGGAAGGTAATATCTCACCAAGTGTGATACCCTTCAATCCCTATTAATATATGTGCTCTTCTGTCCAAAGGAAAACAATGAAACAGTTATAATAATGAAAAATGAGGGTGCAATTACAATTGCCACAAGTAATCTTGTTGAATATATCTAATGAAACGGTTGTGGAAATTAGTTGTTTGCTGAAGATTAGCTATGGAGTTAGACAAAATTAAAGCTGAAGTTGTTTCCTTAATAAAATTCTTTTCTACTTTTATTGATCTCTTTATTGCTCTTATATTTTTGTAAATAACAGTGGAGAAGCATTTGAAAAACAATTATTTGACTCTATAATTAAGGAAACAAACTTAGCATATATGTTAAATATGTAAAGGGAAAAAATTATTTATTCAAGATATATTTGTCTAAGTAATAAAAGAGAGACTTGACATGACTGGTAAAGTTGGTACCATATGACTTGAAAGTCATGGGTTAAAGGTGTGAATACAACCTCTTGTAGAAATATAATGTAACATTGTATATGATAGACCCTTGTGGTCCGTCCCTTTTTCATTCCTAGTGCATGGAAAGGACATTAATGCAACGTGTTACTTTTTTAATATCTAAGTAAATATACATGTAACATACACGACTAATAACATACTCAAATTAACCCTACAAGAGGGGGTCAGGGGAGGGCAGGATGTATACGGACCTTACCTTTGTTGCTTAGATAGGTTGTTTCCTATAGATCCTCACTTGAAAGAGAGTAATCAAAGAAAAAGAGATACTATGCAAGTACTAACTAATACTGCTAAAATAATGAGAAGAAGAGAAAAGGGGACTTGCCCTCACCTCTCCCATATAAAGTATCACAATACTCAACTATATACTATTCTATTCGAACTCGCAACCTCGACATGTGCAGAGAAGAAGTGTTGATGCTCCTGTTAGGAGGTGCGAGATGTTGGATTTAGGAGTTACACGGAGGTGTAGAGGTAGAACGAAGAAGTATTGGGGGGAAGTGATTAGACAAGATATGGTGAAACTTGATCTCTCCGAGGATATGAACTTATATAGGAAGGAGTGGCGGTTGCGAATTAGAGTAACAAGTTAATAGGTTAGTAGTGTTAGGTTGATACCTGACTGTGGGGTACGATAGAGTAATAGATTTAGTCGTGCATTTATATTTTGTGTGCCATTATCCACCTTATATATGTTAATCCTATCGTATTTGCATACCATCATGTGTTTTTAGATACTAGTTGCTCTTTCTATTCCCTTTCTTTCCTTCCCTGTCTTCATATCTATTTTATTCTGCTTATGTATTTTTGAGAAGAGGGCTCCTAGGAAACCACCTCTCTACCTCTATGAGTTAGTGGTAAGATCTACGTACATTCTACCCTCTCCAGACCCCACTTGTGGGATTCCAGTAGTATGTTTTTGTTGTTGTTGTTGTATACCTTCCTATCTAAGGTCATGTCCTAACTAAGATGAAGTTATGTCATGTCTTGTCTAATCACCTTCCCTCCGTTCTTTTTTTTTTTCCATACCTCTTACCTCTTCTAAAGCCCACTATAGTCAACCTTCCACACTTCCTCATTGGTGCATCATCTCACCTCTCCTTCATATGTCCAAACGATCTCAGCCTCGCTTCCCTCATTATATCTTCCATAGAGAATTCTCCAGCCTTGTGTTGTATAACTTTGTTCTTAATCTTATCTCTCATGCTCATAGTAAGCCCACACATCTAATTGAGCATCTTCATTTCCACAAACTTCATCTTTCGGATGTGCATGTTATGACTAGCCAACATTCAACCTTATATAACAGTGTCGGTCTAACTACCACTCTATAGCACTAATCTACAAGTCTTGGGGATGAACAATATCTCAAACACAAGGCTCTATTTACCCATCGTGCTTCAATAAGATGTGTGACCTCATTGTCAATCTCGCATTTCTTGTAGTATAGCCCCAAGATACTTCCAACGTTTCTCTTGGGTATGACTTAAGTATTGATCTCCACGTCTACGTCTGCACCATATGTTACATCATTGATTTTGCGCATTCTTAAGTGCTCTTCGTGCTTAACTCGAAACATTTACATTCTAGGGATCCAAACTTTCAGCCTATTGTTAACTCTACCACGTTTCTCGTCGATCAATGATGTCATCTACAAATTACGTACACCATGGCACCTCCTCTAGGATATGTCAAGGCAATTTGTCCATCTCCTAAGGTCAACGGAAATAGGCTAACTGCTAGTATGTGGTGCAACTTCATATCCATCATGACTCGAAAACATTTCAAGTCACCTCCCCTATTCTTACCCGAGGTTGGTTCCATTATGCATGTCCTTGAGTGCACTAATGTAGGCCACTGGTAAACCTCTAGACTCTAAACATCTCCTTGGAGTTTTCTAAGAACTTAATCATGTCTTTTCTTGGTCAATAAACACCATGTGTAGTTCTCTCTTACTTTCCCTATACTATTCCAACAATCTCCTTACAAGGTGAATGACTTCCACAATTGACCACCTCGACATGAATTTAAATTGGTTCTTGGATATAAACACGCTCCTTATCCTTATCTCAACCGCTTTTTTTCGAACTTTTATAGTCATATAGCTATTTTAATTTGAATATATCATTGTTCTTGTAGAATGAAATCATTGTACTTCATCTCCATTTTTTGGCATTCGAATTGTCTAAAATGACATTAAAGAGCACAGTTAGCCTACTTTGCCTCCTTTTTTTCCAGGGTTCCACTGGGATTTTGTTTGGCATGATTGCACTTCCCCTCCTTATCGTACGCCTTGTAGATTTAATGCCCCTACAATATCTAAAATCCCTATAATTCTCAGAATACTTACGCTCCCCTAGCATAATATTGTCCACCTCCACATTCAAGAGGTCATGAAAACTAAGAAAGCATTACCAACTTTATAATATTATAAAATTTTCGTCGAAGAGGGTCTTTTGGAAAACAACATTTTCCACTGAAACCTCCCCAGAATTGGAGATGTTGTTGCTGAAGAGGAAGTTGACAATAAAAATTTGTTGTTGATGTTAAGTTGCACAACGCAATTAAATAGCAAACATACTTTGTGGCTTGGTTAATTTCCTATACAATACATTGATAGGGATGCCAATGGATTCTAAAAATTGATTTAATCAATGAAATCGTACCATCCTGAACTGATTAATATGATAAAGTTATAACCAGATCAAATAATTACTTAGGTAATTTTATAAATTAAACCAAAAATTACTGAACGATACCAAATACATTTATATGCGTAAAATATATTTTATATATTAAAATTAAAGATAATGATATGTTAAATTTTCTGCCTTGGTCTAGGATGACCAAAACGGCCACAAGCCAACATATAATTATCTCTCGAAGTTCCAATTCCAAAATCTATTATGCTACTCCTATTGAAACTAAATTAGTTTTAGCATCTTGATTAATAAGTTGTTGGTAAAGTCGTTGCCATGTGACCAAGAGGCTATGTGTTTATGTCTTGGAAACAACCTCTAGTAGAAATGCAACATAAAACTGCGTACAATATAGTCTTATGGTTGAGCCCTTCCTCGGACCCTACGCATAGCGGGAGCTTTAGTGCACCGTACTGTTTTATTTTTTTAAATCGTGATTAATAAGATACAAGGTATTCCAATGGTCATAAATAGCAAGTTACAAGGTACTCCCTCTATCCTATATTAATTTAATTTTTGAGACTTTTAATTGTTCAAAATAGTTGAAACTATTCAAAGTTTAAGATGAATGTTTGAAACTTTTTTCATATTTGTCCTTTCATTTAGTGAAGTTTTATATTCTCTAGAAAATAAATTACACTATTTGCAAAACTATATTTATGAGTTTAAAAAGAACAACAGTGAAAAGTATGATTTTTTGGGGGAGAGTTCATCTGCGTGTTAAAGGTTTGGGCTCTGTATCTCTTGACAGTGTAAAGTATGATCTATATTAGCCTCCAGGGCCTATCTCAATTGAAAAGGGTGGAGGATTTGTAGCTACTAAGGTCATGAGTTCAAGCCCCACGCCATGCAAGGCGAAGCTTGATATTTAAGTGGAGAAGGGCAGAGGGGCGGACCCATTATCCATCTAGTTTAGTAGGTTGTGGTTGGTCCAAAGAGCGGGCCACATACGGATTTCTCGATTATAAAAAAAAACTATGATCTGAATTTGTCCTTGAATGTTTTTCTTAATATATATGCATTATCTCACAAATTAAGTTTATATGGAGTAGAAGGAGTATTAGGTATCTTTTCTCTCATATGATTTAAATTTCTTTTATGGAGACATAATCGATGTAGTTCTTGAGAAAGTTGTCCAACCTTAACAAATTAGGAATGAGAAGCCTCTCCTTCGAAAGGAGATGGGAAAAAAAGATCTATGGTATTGACTGTACCCTTTTTCTCATTCCATTTGAAGCAGCCTTGCCCCTTGATTAGTGAAGAGAAGTTGAAAGCCACTTGATTGTAGGAAGCTTAGCATCTCAAATTATGGAGTCCCATTGTTGTTAACTTCTTTTCACTCATCTGATCTTTAATTTTTGACTGTGTTAGTTTGACTTTTTTTTTAAACTACTGCAAAATAATGACATAAATCTTTGTTCTTATCATCTTTCATGTTTCCTTGATTGATCCCCTGTTAAATAGTAAAATGTCTAGAGAATCTTACGAAAGTATATGCATTATATTGTGTTGTACCTTCTATTTGTGAGTCCTATATGCTGTTTCTTAAACAACAACATACCCAGTGGAATTCCACAAGTGAGGTTTGGGGAGGATAAAATATACGCAGATCTTACCACTACCTCATAGGGATAGAAAAGTTATTTTTGAAAAACCATCATCTAAAAATCGAGCCTCATAAGCAGAAGATACTAGATATGGAAAAAGGGAACTAAAAAGGAAAAAACAAAAAAGAAAAACGACTAATAATGAAAAGCAACTGATAGTATGTAAACACGATAAAAGTAAACAAATATAAGATGAATAATGACAACACAAGATACAGAGACACAACTACTCTTACTAACCTACTATAACACAAGGCCATACATTGACCTACCCCTACTAGCCTATTAGCCTTCTATCCTAATACGTGACTTCAATTCTTTCTATCTAAGGTCATGTCCTCGATGAGATGAAGTTTCGCCATATCTCATCTTATCACCTCCCCCCAATATTTCTTCGGTCTATCACTACCGCTCCGTGTAACCCTAAATCAAACATCTCGCACCTCCTAACAGGAGCATCGGTACTTCTCCTTTGCATATGTCCAAACCATTACATCGTCGCTTCCCTCATCTTGTCAGCGATAGGGGCCACCTCTAGATTCTCCCGGATGGTCTCACTCCTAATCTTATCACTCCTGGTATGTCCACACATCCATCTCAACATCCTCATATGTGACATGCATCTTCTAAACATGTGAATTTTTAGTTAGTTAGGACTCCACCGCATATAGCAGAGATGGTCTAATCACCATTCTGTTTAGCTTGTCTATAAGTTTAAGTGCTATATTTTTATCGCACAATACTCCAGAGGCAAGCCTCCTGACATCATCATCAACATCGCCACTATTCTGGATGATGGACCCAAGATACTTAAGGCTTTCTCTCTTTGGAATAGGTTGAGTGGCAAGTGTCAATGCACGCGTTAAGCTCCTTTCATATAGTTCAAGGATATTTTTGACCTTTTTCCCTTAAAATTTTGGACAAATTTTGGGCATATGTAAAATATTTCAGGTATATTTATTATTAATACTAATTAACTTACCTCCAAATGTACTTGTCTAAAAACATTAGGTTTCCACTGGGGTATTGATTGAGTATTTGGTTATATACTAATATTTTCATTTTTCAATCTATATAAAAGTGCAAACCTCCAACATAAATTTTGATTACCATTCATACGTGCACTATGTGTTAGATAAAAATTAACTTCAATTAGTTTTTATAAATCTATATCGCTTTTTTTGAGCCGAGGATCTATCAACCACAAAGGTAGGGGTGATGCTGCATACATCCTACCTTCAATGCCGAAGCCAAAAGCATTGCTTAGGGTGTTCCAAAATTAATATATACGCATGAAAAATAATTTATAACTTACACACTTCGTATAATTTTTCATATATGCAATATAATTTTTCACTAAAGGGTGATTCATTGACCAACCTTCATTGTATGTTCCCTAGACACCACAAATAACTCTAGTAGAATTACACAAGTATGTTGTGTACTCTTTGACAAATAAAGAATAGATAATGGTCCAAGGTCATTGTTTTTGTTCACTATTATTTACCCTAATCTATAGCCAAGAAATCCCTATGGTCAATGGCACACAGTTAGAAACTCATCAGATAATGGGTCCACCCTCGACCCTTCATCATTTTCTTTTCTTTTTTATTTATGAGAAGGGAACCTACAGTCACTACACTTCCTAGGGTTCACAAACTAATTAGGTAGCGCACAAAACATTGAAGGAGAGATAAACCGCATTAAATAATCCCCAGAGAGTAAGCATATAGAAAGATTTCAAACATGAAACTCCCAATGGAAGATCCCCTGCAATTCTACGAATATGTAGTACCAGTGTCGATAACCATTGACAAAAAAAGGAAAAAATAAAAAGAGATTACAATTGAAAAATGGAAATTATGTCTTATTGACCATCCTACGATCGAAGCTCCAGCGGCAACCATGGTTGCGGCGGTACCTTCACAATCTTCAGTATCAGTAAACATTGATAAACTTTTCCCCCTAATGTGAGCCTTAGGATATTTATATGATATGGAGATAATTTTTAATATATAAGGTTACTCTACTAATAATAATTACTTCGAGAATTTATTAAACTCTATTTTTTAATTAGAAAATCACTCAATTGTTATCATTTCACCTACAAATTCATGTTGATTGCATGATCATAAAAGAAATTAGCTATATAATGAGTTCATAACTTATTATAAGGGTAGATTTTGAAAGATAAAGACCAAATATTTCTTTCAAAAGTTTTATCCATTATATTATTTTATTTTATAAGATAAAGAATGGATAATAACTATTTCGGTCAAGATAATTTCTTTAAGGAAAAAAAAAACAGAATTGGCAAAAGAAGTTATCCATTCGTTATCTTATAAAATAAAATAATTTACCAATGGAGAAAACTTTTGAAAAAGTATCATGTCTTTCTCCTTCAAAATCTGCCTTTACAATAAGTTATGAACTCATTATATAAGCTAATTTCTTTTGTGATCACACAGTCAACATGATTTTGTAGGTGAAATGATAACAATTGAGTAATTTTCTAATTATAAAATAGAGTTGGAATAACTTTCTCAAAGTAATTATTCTTAGTGGAGTAATCTTATATACTAAAAATTATCTCCATATCATATAAATATCCTAGGCCTCACATTACGGGGAAAAGGTTTATCAATGTATACTGATACTGAAGATTGTGAGGGTATCGCCGCAGCCATGGCTGCCACTAGAGCTTCGACCGTAAGATGGTCAACAAGACGTAATTTCCATTTTTCGATTGTAATCTCTGTTTGTTTTTTTCTTTTTTTTGTCAATGATTATACATTGCTATTACATATTCGTAGAATTGCAGGGGATCTCCCATTGGGAGTTTCTCGTTTGAAATCTTTCTACATGCTTACTCGTTGGGGATTATTTAGTGCTGTTTATCTCTCCTATAGTGCTTTGTGCACTAGCTTTACTTTGTGAACCCTAGGAAGTGTAGTGATTGTGGGTTCCCTTCTCATAAAAAAAGAAAAGAAAATGATGAAGGGTTGAGGGTGGACCCATTATCTGATGAGTTTATAACTGTGTGCCATTGACTACGAGGATTTCTTGGCTATAGAAAATGGTAAAAAATAGTGAACAACGACAATGACCTCGGACCACTATCAATTCTTTATTCATCAAAAGAGTACACAACATACTTAGTGTAATCCTGCTAGTGTTATTTGTGGTGTCTAGGGAACATAAGATGAAGGTTAGTCAACAGAACACCCTTCAGTGAAAAATTATATCGCATATATGAAAAATTATACGAAGCATGTGAGTTACAAATTATATTTTGTGCATATAAATTAATTTTTGAACACCCTAAGCAATGATTTTGGCTTCGGCATTGAGGGTGGATGTATGTAGCATTACCCTACCTTTGTGTGGCAGATAGACCCTCAGTTCAAAAAAGGAGGTATAAATTTATAAAGATTAATTGTAGTTATAATTTTATCCAACATAGAGTGCACGTATGAACGGTAATCAAAATTATTGTTTGAGGTTTGCACTTTTATATAGATTGAAAAATGAAAATATTAGTATATAACCAAATACCCAATCAATACCCCACTGGAAACTTAATGTTCTTAGACAAGTACATGTGGATGTAAGTTAATTAGTATCAACAATAAATATATTTGAAATATTTTACAGATACCCAAAATTTGTCTAAAATTTTAAGGAAAAAGGATAAAAGATATCCTTAAACTATATGAAAGAAACTTTTATATAGATTGCCCTTCATTTATAGTTTGATAAAAAAATGTCCTTAAGGCCAATACTTAGTCCAAAAATGCCCTATTATTATTTAATGGGTCAGAAATGCCTTTTTTCAAATAAAGTTATTTATCTTACTTTTCTAATAGTATTTATTTAATTAGCAAATATATGTCCTACTTCAATTCGAGAAAAAAATTTGAAAGTAAAGATATTTCTTGCTTTATTATAATTACAATTTTTATCATTATCCACATAAAAATTAATGTTGGATTTACTATGATTTTATATTTGTGACATATATTATTTGTTACAATGGTAAGATGTTCTATTTTAATTGATAAAATGAGATTAAAAAATATTTTCTTACATTTTTATTAGTTTTGAGGCTTGCCACTCGACCTGTACCCAATAGAGAAAACTTTAAATATCTTGGGTCCATCATTCAAAGTAGTGGCTGTCACACCCCAAGTCTCGCTAGGGTGGACCGGCACCCGTTGCCGATAAGGCCCGGGAGAACCAACCTGTACTATGCGCTTACTATACTTATCATAT
>JAOTQR010116245.1:0-64677 GCA_025774065.1 Solanum ossicruentum | reverse complement strand
TGAGGTTAGTCAATAAAACAGAGGAAACTCTGCCGAAATTTTGGTAGAAATTCTAGGCTGTGATTATAAAGAAGTTCAACTTAGTAGGTAATTACGTGCCCCTATAGGGCACTGGTCACGACCCCAGGGAGGGGTGTGACATCAGTAGTTGAACCGCATTTCTCAAATCCTGTATTATAGAATCAATAGGTTGTTCTATGGGAATTTCACTATTCTTGGGTTCATTAGGAGGTTAAAGATGCATGCGACAAGGACTCATCTTGAGCCTCATTTTGTTGCCTCATGTGACTAGGCGAACTAGCCCCCACTTCTACTGCCTTTCCTTTACCTTTTTTCTTCCTAGTTTCTGGCATACTTGCTCACTGTACAAAACAATTCAGTAGTTAGACATAATTCAACTAGCTTTATGGCACGATTTAAAGAATGAAAGAAAAGTAACAACTCCTAAATGCCACGTAGCCTCCTACTTATAAATGTGGTGCACAACACATCGATAAACAAGACTCTACATTGACACGGCTTTGTAGACTCCGTAGGATGACCTGCTCTAATACCACTTCTGTCACACTCCAAAGTCCCGTTAGGGCGGACAGGAACCCATTACCGATAAGGCATAGGAGAACCAACCTATATCTATGTTCTTTGTATACATATTTTAAGGAATTTTCTATGTTTGGCATGCTTCTAAGAAGATAAATGGTAATAACAATCTAAAAGGTGATGCATATAGCTAGGCCATTGGGGCCACAGTGTCTATTGTACGAGATATGACCACACTTTAGTTTACATAGTCTACAAAGCCTCTAGTCGAGAGAAAGTATCCATAAATATTTGGGACAGGCTCGGTCTGAATTAGTTGTCTAATGTAAACATATAAACTCTAAACACACATAAAGCTTCGAAGCAACATGGAGCTTGGTAATAGCAGCTGAATGTCCTGTACTCTACTGGGGAGATCTACTAGCACCTGTACCCGTACCATGAAATGCAGCTCCCCCGCAAGGGACTAAGTACGAGATAATATACTAGTGTAGAATAAGGGAACACCTTTAAATATACTTTGGGATCGTATACTTTATGTTCTTTATATTGCTTTACCTTTACTGTATAATCTGTGCACATCATGTACTGTAAATGACCAACTGATCAGTGGCAAACTGTATCGAGATCATCCTTAGCTAGGTTCTTCCTTAACCCCTCGGGCTACCATCCGTGATAGGATCGTCTCTGGCTAGGTGATGCTTCCACCCCTCGGGCTACCACCCATCAAAAACTGTATGCTTTATCTTTCAATTACCTTTGAGATTATTCTTTTGATGTTCATAATATTGGAGATATAAGGCTATATTATGTAGCAGGTGATATGTAAATAATTGCACAAGACACTTTAGAAATGAAGAGGGTATGTTACATAAACAATAAAATGTGTATGAAATGAAACAAATCATGAACTTTATTGGCAACAAGAACTCATGTACTTGGTATCCATGTATGTATGTAGATTTGAAGGCAACTACATATATGGAAGCATATGAACATGTGATATATTGGAGGTACAGCTGATTTGTCATGTTAGAGTAGATAAATGCCTTTGCTAACCGAAGGATCTACGTTTCATGCCAATTGATAAGAAATCAAGTAACCTTACATACCTTGTTGTATGACCTCGTTACTACCTTGGAGTGGTTGTGGTTTCCCCCAAATATTTAGCTATAGTGTATGAATCAATAAGACTAGTATTAGCATCAACACAACACTTCTAGGCAATCCAATATCATAAAAATGATCACTCGGACATCCAAGCTTTCAACTAACGACGCAAAGATGATTCTTCAACCTTTTCACTTATAAACGTATTTTCTAACAACCATTGTTATATACATGTCATGTATATCTTATTTTCAGACCCATAACAGTCCTAAAACAGCCTACACAACACCACAAATAACAATTCTTCACAACATATAAACAAGCGGCATAACGTTGCATCCTTTCACCACACTTCAATGCCAATAATTCCCAAACATGCTTTAACTTTACCAAAATTGTATCCAACATTTTTAAACATAAAACTAGTCTTAAACTAGTCCCAAAATAGGTGAAAGTCATGGAACAACATATTACAATTTTCATCTCCCAAATTTCTTTTAAGAGTGAAATCACGACGTTGTAAAACAACTCATCTTTGTGGACTGTAAAAGTGGTGGAGAAGCTTAATTACATGACTAACAACCTATATATTGTTACAAAATAAGTCTCACTTAATATTTCATCCAACCAATTAGGAGAAAATCCTCTTGAACAACAAGAAATGTTCACAACAATACTTAGGACACATGTTGTCCAGAATTTCCAGCATAACACAATAGCATATACTTCTTGTTTTCCATGAAGAAACCATACTAGCAATATCTATAACTTAAACCATGCTAATAAAATCAAGTTATCTTCACAATAAAGCCCAAAAACCATATAGAAGTCACCAAAATAAAAGGCTAGTGTGCAGTAACTTTCTGGACACAAGCTGTCCAGAATTTCTAGAAAATTTCTAGCAAAGACACTATCATATACTTCTTGTTTTACATGAAGAAATCATACTAAATACATAACTATAATTGCTTAACTTTGTCTTCTATGTTCTGGATTCCCTTCCAAACCTTAGACAATTGAGTTTATAGCTTGGTGAAGTGAATTATAGAGAGGACAAAACACTTTAAGAAAGCTGAAACTTTATTTCCTAGTGGAATGAATTAGTGCTGCACTTAACACATTTTTAAAGATTGATTTTGGCCAGCTTTCTCTTCCCTGATAATGACACCCATTAATGATTTACTATTTCAACATCTTATCCTCCGAAATTGGGATTAATTTGATCTCAAATATGATGGACCTTTGGTGCCAATTTCCAGCTTTCTTCTTAGTTGGTTTTGAGTCCAAATGGCGAAGTTGTTGTAGTGTACTTATTGGACATTTTAAAATTTTTCTTGGACTGAAAATAAGGTCCATTTATGATATTAAACCATGGGCCAAAGTTACACCCTTAATATGGAATTTATTCATAATCGAACTCGAACCAATTCGGTGTCGAGCCTCGTCTCCGTTTAGCTATCAATTTTAAGCTAAGAAAGTAGGGTTTTCACCTACTAGATTATTAAGTCATACAATAACTTCAATTCTTTCTTTTATATTGGGGATGACATATCCTTAATTTATCACCAACACATACATACCCTCGACCCTCTTAAGCATCTAGACTCGCATATCGCCCATTAACACGAAATTCAAGCACTTTCAAGAATTGACGCTAATTTGACCAAACCATAACATGATTCATTTCATAGCACTACTACATGTAAAATGTGGGGTGTTACAAATTCATTGCAATGTTTTTGAAGTCCTTCCAAAGAAGTTTAGGGACACAAGTGAATTTGAGTATAACTTTCCACCCCCAGACAGACGGTCAAGAAGAACGCACCATTCAAAAACTTGAAGATATGTTGCGAGCTTGTGCATTGGACTTTAAAGGTAGTTGGGTGGACCATTTGCCACTCATTAAATTTGCCTATAATAATAGCTACCACTCAAGCATCAAGATGGCACCTTATGAAGCTTAATATAAAATAAAATATAGGTCACCAATGGGATGGTTTGTAGTGGGTGAAACCACCTTGCTTGGGACAGATCTAGTACATTAGCCATGGAAAAAGTTAGAGTAATACAACAGCAGCTAGAAACAACCCAAAGTCGTCACAAATCATATGCGGATGCTAGGAGTAGAGGAGTGGAGTTCTCAGTAGGGGATTGGCTATTTTTAAAGGTGTCTCTAATGAATGGGGTTATGATATCTAGTAATAAAGGAAAACTGAGCCCATATTACGTAGGGTCATATAAGATTATCAAGAGGTTCGTGCAAATTGCATATGAAATAGAGCTACCCCTTGAGCTTTCAATGGTTCATCCAGTTTTTCATGTATCAATGCTTCGAAAATGCAGAGGTGACCCATCCTGTGTCACTCCTATTGAAAATGTGCAAGTTATAGAAGATCTCTCCTATGAAGAGGTACCTATTACTATTCAAGATTGTCAAGTTAATAAGCTAAGGAATAAAGAAATAGCTTCAATAAAAGTACTTTGGCGGAACCAGCAAGCAGAAGAGATAACATGGGAGGTTGAAGAAGCAATGAGATCTAAGTGCCCTTACTTATTTGAAGCTAAAGAGGAAGTATAATATGCATAGCTGGGGGCATTCATAGGTATGTAGGTTTGAGTACTTGTAGTGTTGTCAATAATTTGTTTAAGTACAAGTTTGAAAATGGTCAAGCTATCTAATTATGCTAACATTTGATGACGAATGTTCCTAAGACAGGAGGATATAACACCCCACATCTTACATGTACTAGTTTTATCCAAACGAAACATGATATGGTTTGGTCAAATTAGTGCCCATTTTTAAAAGTGCTTGAATCTCGTATTAGAGGGAGATATGTGCGTCTAATGCTTAAGAGGATTGAGTGAATACAAGTTTTAAGTCAAATTGAGGAGATCAAGGCCTTAAATGAAGTGAGAGAAGTGAGGTGCTTGTAGGACTTAGGAAGTTAGCAGGTGAATCACCTACTTGCTTAACCAAAATTTTCTAGCTAGACGGAGACGAGGCCCGACGTCAAATCTATCCATATTTGATTATGGATAAAGTTAAGGTTGTAACTTCAGCTCGTATTTTAGCATCATAAATGGACTATATTTTTAGCACAAGAAAATATTAAAAGGGTCCAAGTACATCACAACCCACTTGACTATTTGGGCCCAAACTAAATGAAGAGAAATTATGAAAATGGGCAGCCAAGGCCCATCAACTTTGAAACCCAGTTAGGCCCAAGTCAAAGGGCCAAGCTGCTACATCACCAACTTGATAATATGAGGCTTAAACCACACAATAAATTCGTCCAAAGGATAATTTAAAAAGGCTTATAAGTAGAACCTTTAAGTCATTCTTAACTTGAAAAGCAAAATCAGCTTTCACAAGCTTTATCTCTATACCTTCTTAACTTTGTAAAGTAGCCATAAGAAGACTTTTAGGGTTCTTGGAGAAGCCCTACACCTTGAGGTTAAAGGTAAGTAAGAATAATTATGTGTTTAGTATGGTTTTCTTATGAAAAATAAGAGACTAGACTGGTTATTTTATGCTAAAAGTTTTGGATAACATGTGCCCTAAGGATTGTTGTGCACTTCTCTTGTTGATTAAGAGGATTTTCTCTTTTTGGTTAGCTGGATTATGAAGTAAGACTTATGTGTTTAACAAGGTTTAGTTTTTTAATGATGTAACCAGGATGTTGTACCACTTTTACAGTCCACAAAAATGAGTTGTTGTACGACGTCGTAATTGTGCTCTTAATAGGAACTTGTGGGCTAATAATCAGAGATTATTGTTTCACATTCTTTATGTACTTTAGAACTATTTTTTCACTATTTTGGGACTGTTTTTTGTGTATATATGGTGGGGACTGGGTGGTTAAAGTTGGAATAGGTTTGGAATTGTCGACGTTGAAATGTAGCGAAGGGATGTAACATTATGCCGCCTATTTGTATGTTGTGTAGAATTATTATGTGTTGTGCTTTGTGAGCTGTTATAAGACTATTATGTCACTAAAATAGGATGCACATGATATGTATATAAGAATATGTATTAGAAAATACGATTAGGGGTGGAAAGGTTGAAAGAATATGCTCGGGTTTATAATTATACGTTTGTTGCCTATGTGTTGTTTTCTTTATGTGATTGGGCTGCCAAGATGTGTCTATTCGCTGCTAATGCTAGTTTTATCACCTACTATACTGTAGATAAATATATGGAGGAAGAAAGGTTATCTAGAGGTAATAATGAAGTCGTACAATGAGGTATATAAGGCTACTAAATTTCATATTACTTGCCATGAAATCTAGATTCTTCCTTAGAACATAAAGGCGCTCACCAACTCCAACACAACTATTAACCGTGTCTCCACTCTTCCACATGTTCATATGATGCCATACATAGTCACCTTCAAATCTGCATACATACGTGGATACCAAGTTACATGGGTCCTTGTTGCTAAATAAAATTCACGAGTTGTTTCATCTCATGCTCATTTTATTATTTTTGTAACATACTCTTTTCATTGTCATATTGCCTTGTATGATTATTTGCATGTCACACACTACATCTACAGTCCTACAACTCCAACATTATGACCACCAAAAGAATCATCTTAAAGGTAATGGAGAAGTAAAGTATATTGCTTATTGATGGGTGGTAACTCGAGGGGTGGAAGAATCACCTAGTCAGGGTCGATACTATCACCGGGGGTAGCCTAAGGGCTGAAAGGAAAAGCCTAGCCAGGCTCGATCCTGATATAGATTTACCACTGATTAGCTGGTCATTTATTTTACATGTTATGCACAGATTATATAGTAAAGGTAAAGTAATAAAAAGTACATAAAGTACATGATTCCACACTATAACTAAAGGTGGTCTCTTATCCTACACTAGTGTATAGTTTCGCTAGAGTTGTTACTTCATATACAGTATTTCCTGCCTTACATATTCAGTACATTATCTTGTACTGACATCCCTTATGGGGGATGTACATTTTATGCTGCAGGTACAAGTGCTAGTAGATCTCCACAATAGGAGTATAGGATATCCAACTACTGTTATCAAGCTCCAGGTTGCTATGGAGCTTTGTGTATCAAGAGCTTACGTTTTTTATCGTATAGTTAGTTGAGGTGGGGCCTTCTCGACCCTTATCAAATAATTTTCCTTATCTAGAGGCTTTGTAGACTATGTAAATTTAAAGTGTGGTCATGTCTCATACTTTAGACAATGTGGCCCCAGCGGCCTAGCCATATACATTTCCTTTTAGCTTATTATAAATGTTACTTTTTTAAAGGCATGTCGAATGTTGAAATCCCTTATAATATGTATAAAAAGCCCATGGATATAGGTTGGTTCTCCCAAACCTTATCGGCAATGGGTGCCAGTCCGCCTTAACAGGACTTTGGGCATGACAACATCCTTGTTTATGAAGGCTCTATCTCTAACCATCTAGATGGTACCAATGATATATTCATGGCTGCCTAGAATAAAAAATAAAAGTGCCAAATTCAAAGTAAGAAAGACAAGTGTAGTCTCCTCTTAACGTAGGGCAGGGCTTACTAATTAGCTGGATGCTTTAAGATCCTCAACAAAGCGCCTGTTGATGACCTTTAATACCTGTCTCTGCATCACAAGATGATGCAATCCAAATGGACGTCAGTACACTAAATCTACTAGTATATATAATGGCTGGAAAGGAAAGGATATAATAAAAAGTTCTTAAACCAAGTAACTCAACTCCACTCAACTCAGTAAAATATGTAAGTTTAACAATAAAGTCATGCTTTAAAAGTAACTCAATAGTATGTAACTCACACCAGATTATGTAATTATTTTTTTTATAAAATAGTTCTCCTAAAATAAACTTTAGCATGCAGCTCAGTCAAACAAGTTATAAAAAATTAGGGAGCTTCTCTAACCAATAGTACTCCCTACCCCACCTAAATTAGTGATGTACAAGGAAGGTGATGTCATTGCCATGCCCATCTATTACTTGCCAAGGTAAGGGCATCACTATACCTCTTAGATCCATCATCCTTATCCATCTTTTTGGCACAGGAGTTGCCAGAGTTAACTGCACAGCTATCCTATGCTGGCGATGTAGTTATGGAGTTTGAGTCGCACTTACTCTACCCAACTCGGTATTTAATGCATCTCCAAAAACATTTTCATTAAAACTCATTCAAACTCATCTCAAACATCATCATCATCTACCATCGATAAAATATTTTTAAAACTGATTACATGCATCCTTTTCAAATATTTACTCAAAAGTTCATTTAAATTCAATGCTCAATTTCATCAAAGAGCATTAAAACATGCTTCATCTCGTCAAAATATTTCCCTCAAAATATAATCTTTTGGACTCAATGCATGAAAAGTCATCACCTTTATTCTCAATATACAAAACTTTGACTTTTAAAATAATACCTTTCTTTGATGCATGAACGCCCATCAGCCTTAACATCAAACAATGTATAGAAAAGTCATAATCATCAACTTCATTAGGGTTCATGGGGAAGTAACTAAGAATAACAACTTGAACAATATAAGATATAGACGATAACCTTAGTGAATAAATATATCTAACTCAAGAGAAGAAGAATTAACTCATTTAAAACTCAAGAATAAGGGTAAAACTCTACTCGAACACAAATACGGAGAATTAGCATGTGGGGAATGTGGATAAACTCAGTCCAACGCTATGAGTAGCCTTACATACCTAAAAGAGAAAAATATCTTAAAGAAACGTTTTGTCTGCCCACGAAGATGAAGAACCTTAGCCTTTTCTTTGGAAGAACTTTGAACATAAGATTTTGATGTTCTTCGAGATTTAGGCGTTAATAAGAGGTTATTAGGACTATGATAGTCTTAGGGAAGTTAATTAGGGGTAAAACATCAAAAATAATATTTTAGGAATGTGAAATAATCATAAAACTTGAAAAAATGACCTTTTGATAAAAATGCGGACCTTAGGTCTCCCTTTTGGAAAGATTTTAAGCTTTCTCAGAGTGTTTGGGCGGTCTCAATCGACGGATCACCAAATTATTTGACAGATCATTGAAATTTACTTATTTGGTAGGCTTCAGTAAAATGGTCATAACATGTTACTCTGAATTCCTATTAAGGTGAAATTGGATATGTTGGAAAGATAATTCAAATATCTAAAATTCTATACATTATCAATCACCTAAATCATTATGTACTGATGTCATGTGTACAAGCCTCTAAATACATATTTTTAAAATGAAATACATATCTCAATGTCTAGTTCTCAAATAAAACAAAGCATAAAAGTAAAAATTCTTCAAAAGGCTGCTAAAGGGACAAACAACTACCTCTCGAATAATTCAAAAGCTAAACACTACAAAAAGGAAGTCTAGTTGAGTGAACCGGGATTATAACCTACAAATATGTAGCAAGTGGTGACCACCAGACAACATGATGCTCAATAAATGGAACTAACCTAATGAAAATCAATGAAGAACACAAGTACTCCTTAATACCTAAACACATAATGCTGAACTATAAACCTGCATGCAGAAAAGTCTGACTCACCTAGGGTTCCCTCATCTGAGATCTCTGGGGAAGAGGACCAAGTTGTTCCTTGTGACGTCACGACCCAAATGTAGGTCCTAGGGGTGACATGGCGTAAGGGGAACCCGAAGGGACCCCAAGCAAGCCCTTAGAGCATCATTACTCATCCTTGGTCGAAAAGCAATAAATTAAGCATCAAGAGATAAATAAAGTAGGACAACTGGGCTAAGGGAATGAACTTTTATATCATAGACATCAAGAACAATAGAGTCAAGGCTCTTAGCATAGATAAATAACTTGTCCAACAAACAACTCTAGTACATAGATAAGAGAAGGGGCCAAGACAAAGTAACTGGGCTCACCCTCATAGACAAAATAGACAAATAAGAAGAATGTCACAATGCATAGTAAGAGCAACATAGACTAAGATCCCTGAAGAGGAGGACTCATTAACTAGCTTGAGTAGGAGGACTCATTAACTAGCTTGAGTAGTGTTGATCTAGCCATGTGGAGGAGGATGATCAACTTGGGCATCGGTTCCTACATGGTGATATCATGTAGGTATAGAGTATGCATTAGTACATTTGAATGTACTAAGTATGCAAGATGCAATGCAACAAAAATTAGGCATCATAATCAAAATGCATAACAATAGTTAATAGGCATAATAAAGCAATATGACATGTCTGATCAATGCATAAGTAAAACATGCTTAAGTAACTCATGCTCATATAGGACATCATATGTGTAAAACATGCACACTGATGTCATAGTCTTTGATAAGTTTTAACAATGTCCTTTGCCCCATACAAGTAGTGATGCCAAATCTTTAATGCAAACACAATGGTGGCTAACTCTAGATCATGGGTAGGGTAGTTTCTTTCATGTACCTTGAGTTGTCTAGAAGCATAAGCTATGAACTTACCATTTTCCATCAACACACAACCCAAACCAACCCGAGAAGCATCACAATACACCACAAATCGCTCAAACCCATCCGGTAGTGACAATATAGCAGCGAACACAAGCTTGTCTTTTAATGTTTGGAATCTATTCTCACACTCATTGGTCCGCACAAAACTAAATCTTCGTTTGAGTCAATTTTGTCATAGGGGAAGCAATGGAGGAGAACCCATTCACAAACCTTCTATAATTACCCGCTATGCCCATAACTCTCCTAATATCCGACAGGGTCAATGGTCTAGGTCAATTTCTAGTCACTTTGATTTTCATAGGATCCACTTTTATACCATCCCCCGACACCACATGACATAAGAATGCGACCTCCTTCAACCAAAATTTACAGTTGTCATATTTGGCATACAATTTCTCCTCCCTTAATCTTTACAAAATAACCCTCAAATGCCCCATATGTTCCTCCCTACTATGTAAATAGATCAAAATATCATTAATGAAGACCATAATAAAGGAATCAAGGTAAGGTTTGAAGACCTTATTCATTAGGTCTATGAAGGTAGCCGATGCATTGGTCAACCCAAACGACATCACAACAAACTCATAATGTTCATATCTAGTCCAAAAAGTCATCTTAGGAATATCACATTCTCTCACCCTCACTTGATGATACCTGGATCGAAGATCAATCTTAGAGAAGAAGCTAGTCCCTTGCAATTGGTCGAACAAGTAATCAATTCTTCGAAGAGGATATCTATTCTTTATGGTGACCCTATTGAGTTGTCAGTAGTCAATATACATTCTAAGTGACCCATCATTCTTTTTCACAAAAAACACTAGGGCAGCCCAAGTAGATTTGCTAGGTCTAATAAATCGCTTCTCTAACAAGTCTTTCAATTTCTCTTTTAACTTTTTCAACTCCACCGGGGCCATACAATAAGGGGGAATGAAGATAGGTTGAGTATCAGGGAAGCGGTCTATGGAAAAATCTAATTCCCTTTCTGGAGGAACACCAAGAAGATCATTTGGGAAGACATCAAAAAACTCATTTACAATTGGAACCGACTCTGTGGAAGGGGCTTTGGACTCCACATCTTTAACCCTCAAAAGATGATAAAGACACCCCTTAGAGATCAACCTACGGGCTTTAATGCATGGAATAAACCTTGACCACCACATCTTGACTTTTCCACTCAAGGACGGGTTCATTAGTAAATTGAAACTTGACTCTACGGGTTTTACAATCAATAGAAGCATAGTAGGCATTCAAACAATCCATCCCAAGAATGACATCGAAATCTACAATGTCTAATTCAACAAGATCACAAGGCAACAACTTATGCAAAATGTAAATAGGACAACTTCTATAAACTTTCCTAGTAACAATAGAGGCACCAATAGGAGTCCACTTCATATGACTCATGAGATAAATAGGACTTAATATGGAACTTTTTAGCAACAAAAGGGGTAACAAAGGAGAGAGTGGCACCCTAGTCAATCAAAGCATACACATCAAAGTCAAAGATTTTCAACATACCGGTAACAATGTTAGGAATCTCACCAAACCCTTGTCTCCCATGTAGAGCATAAAACCTATTGTGCCTTGGGGCATAACCTTGATGACCACCTCTACCTAATGGGACCATATTTGTACCTCGGCCTTTGCCATAGTTTCTTAGACAATCCACCTTCTTGTGACCAAGCTCTCCACATTCATAGCAAGCATTAGAACCTTTCAAACATGGTCCTTTATGACCCCCTTGACATTTAGGACACACATAAATGGGAGCCACAACACCAACACCTTGAGGCCTAGGGAGGTCATTGGTAAACTCCCTATTTGTAGCATGAGGAGACCCTTGGCCGGGATGGAACTGAATACCCCAATGTTACCCCCAAGATGGGACCTATTGGCCTCATGCCCCCTTCTCTTCCTCAATTTATCCTCCTCCATTTGCTCAGCATAGGTCATTAACCGAACAAGACCATGTCACTAATTAGCATGGCAAGTCTTCACTTACCAAGTCGGAGACCCCCATCATAAACTTGTTCATCCTAGATTTAAGATTGGCCACCAATTGCGGAGTATATCTTTGAAAGTTGCTTAAACTTGAGGGCATACTCCCTCTCACTCATAGCACCTTGTTTCAAGTTCACGAGCTCTTCCAACTTAGCTTCCCTAAGCTCAAAAGCGAAAAACCGATTAAGGAAGGACAATCTGAACTCCTCCCAAAGCACCACATTAATAATACCCTTCTCATCCTTCCATTGGTTATACTATATTTGAGCTACCCATTTACGTTGGTACGCCGCCACCTCTGCCTTTCCATTTGGCCTAACAACAATATTCAATTTTTTGTAGACCTCATCAATGAACTCTTGTGGATCGTCATCCACCCTTGACCAATAGAATACCAAAGGATTCATCCTTAAGAAGTCTCTTACCCTAGCTCCTGGGGTAGTAGCATGAGGGGATTAGGCCCCTTGATTGACTTGGTTGGCCACAGGGCAAGCATAGTTAGAGCATCCCGGAGCTAACCATTGTTAGGTTGCTCCTTGGGAGTTTGGGCCCTCCGTCCTCTAGTATTTAACATGATCTAGCATATAAAAGAACAATCCTTAGGGATAGAAGGATTTAGAATATGAAGAAGGGAAACATTTCCTAATACGTCTCATAGCCTCCTATTCATAGTCATGGCGCATATCACAACTATGAAAAGGACTCTAATCGACGTGGTGTGTTGGACTCCAAAGATCTGTCAACCTAGTGCTCTGATACAAAGTTTGTCATGACCCAAACATAGGGCCTTGGCATAACACGACTCAAGGGGAACCCGAAGGGTACCCAAACAAGCCTCTTAGAATATCATTACACATCCTTGGTCGCAGAAGCAATACTTCAAGCATCAAGAGATGATAAAGCGGGACAACTAGGCCAAGGGAAAGCACTTTTATATCATAGACATCAAGAATAATAAAGTCAAGGCTCTTAGCATAGATACATAACTTGTCCAAGAAGCACCTCTAGTATATAGATAAGAGCTGGGGCCAAGACAAAGTAAAAAAGCTTTACCCTTATAGTCAAAATAGACAAATAAGAAGAATGTTTCAATATATAGTAAGAGCAACATAGACTAAGGTCCCCGAAGTGGAGGACTCACCAACTAGTGTGAGTAGTGTCGAACTAGCCACGTGGAGTAGGATGATCAATTTGGGCACCAGCTCCTACATGGTGACATCATGTAGGCATATAGTATGCGTTAGTATATTTGAATGTACTAAGTATTTAGGATGCAATGCAACAAGAATTAGGCATCATAATTAAAATTCATAACAATAGGTAATAGACATAAATAGCAAAATAGTATGTATGATGAATGCATAAGTAAAACATGCTTAAGTAACTCATGCTCATATAGGATATCATATGTGTAGAAGAGACCAAGCTAGATTTCCAAAGTACAAACCCTTTGGTAAGTTAATGATGATAGCACCCATCACCCTAGTGTGTGAAGTACACAACCCTCATTAAGGTTAGTGATGATAGCACCCATCACCCTAGTGTGTGAGGTACAAACCCCTTATTAAGGTTAGTGATGATATTACCCATCACCCTAGTGTGTGAGGTACAAACCCCTCATCAAGGTTAGTGATGAAAGCACCCATCACCCTAGTGGTTGAGATATTAACCCAGGTACAAACCCCTTATCAAGGTTAGTGATGATATTACCCATCACCCTAGTGTGTGAGGTACAAACCCCTCATCAAGGCTAGTGATGATAGCACCCATCACCCTAGTGGTTGAGATATTAACCCCTCAACTAGGTTACCCGGATCAAGCATGGTCTAACGTAACACTTTATATTGAATATAACATATACATAAGCTCATTAGATCATCATATAGTCAATCATGTCATACCTAATACTTTGGACCTTCAACTCCTCAAGAAACCACATCCGGACATTTTATCAAACACTTATAGGGAGTGTAATGCTAGTATAAAATCATGAAATATAGAGATGAAATCATGCAAGAAAATCTATTGTAAAACCATCAATCAATACCTTGCAACATCCTCAAGCAACACACACTAAAATCCCTAATCAATGCTTACAATCGGTCCAACATTTATAGGTCAAGACATAGCAAAATAGTCACAACTTTACATAGCTTTAACATCGTGTATAATGAATTTCATAATAAGCAAGACTCATTTGTAATCAACTTTAAATCATAAAATTTGAGTAAAAGGAAGCTTGGGCATCATGGGTGAAAGGAACCCATGAAAGAAACCCATATACCTTAGCTTGGATATGAACTTGGTGAAGATTGGAGATGGAGTCTTGAAGCTTGAAGAAGAACCTTGAAGGAGAACCTTAGCTTGGGATGAGGGCTTGGGACTTGAATTTGGGAGGGGAAATATGGCTAAGTGTTTGAGTGAGTATTGGGAAATGTTTTGGGCAATATGAGTGTGAAATTTGGCTAATTATAGGTAAAAGTACGGTTGGGAACACTTAGGCCCAATACCCAAAAGCCTTGGACCGAGATAGAAATTACTGGAAACAAAATACACATGTCTGCATCTGCGCTGCATGCAGAACTATTGCAGAGGCTAAAATAACACTTGACCATGACCGCTGCATGTCGTGGTGTTGTCGCGGATCAATTATGGATATGAAAAATTACAAAAATTGAAATTGCTAACCGTTTGCTCTTAAATTAGGGTGAGACCCTTCTCCCCTTAATTTTGAACCTATGAACAAGAATATGAAGATGGATTTTTTATATCACACACGAATTTTGAGATATATGTAATTTAAAATTCTGGGCATTCTAAGGCACATTTTCGGGCACTTTTTGGGTTTTTTCATGCGAGCAGCTTGATGCACTATCTCCCTTCCATAATAAAAAAGATATACTCATTGTCTAGCATAATATCACCAATTCATAAAAATATAGGTCCAATAGTTAAACTAGTCAATTACATAATAAGTTTACAATTTCTTAAGAAAAAGAATATTAATACCAAATAGATATGATATGAGATGGAGTGGATGCCATGATATGCAAATAATGTGATGCAATGCCACGTAATTTGATGCATGTTTGTACTAGGATACACATAGCTTATAACCTCAGGCCAGAACCTAGGGGAAACATGCAAGGACCATGTATCCATGAATTTTGCCAGCAAAGACCTCGGCCAATGCTTAACTATTAGAAAATGACCCCGGGCCCATCCAGAAATTACCTCGGACCATTCCGAAAATGGCCTCAAAACAATCTAGAAATGTCCTGGAACTGCCAGCATAATACCTTGGGTTAACTAGTCGATACCTCAACCACCAATCCACATGTAACCTTATTCATATCTAGGTCGTAACCATCACAAGTATCATATGCACAACTAATAGAGGATGCAATGTGCATGATTTCAATAATATCATAGTGTCATAAACATAAGATTTCATTATTCTCAATATATCAATGCTATTAATTTCTCAATATCACATCAATCCCAATATCAATCGTACCACAATAAAAGATCCCTCCCCAGATTAATATTAAGCAAATCAGAAGAGTATAAGCATATATTATGAATCAACAATTAACCCAAAAACCTATAAATCACTATATGAGCAATTACTCATCTCGAATCTCATAATCAAAGCCCAACATGAAACAATTTTATCCCAAAGTATTCAATTACATGCACAAAGGAGCATACTAGGTTCTATCATACTTAACAAAAGGTTAGAAGTCCACTTGCCCTAGATAGAGTGACAAATCAAGTCAAATCCATAGCGTTCCTTTTTCTATGATACTCCGATTTACAAAAAGCTATTCAACATAGCATCACAATCACATGAAAAATCTAGTGACACTAAAATCAATCAATTCAGAGTAAATGTGTAAAATAGCCAAAATCTCATGCCGAAAAAAGTAGCCGAAATCTGAAAATTAATAAATAAAAACATCCCCAACTAATGAGGGTTCAATGGTGAAAATCATTTGAAAAATGGAGTTAAAATGAGGAAAAAGTCATCTATTAAATTTTAGAAATCAATGTCCAAAAGATCCCTAAATTCTACCATTAAAATCCCAAAAATATAAGTTAAAAACACAAATTACTCAACGAAAATTAATGTAGCTTACAAAAAAGTTACTCAGTCGATTTACCTTGAAAAAGCTCAAAGTCACTCTCCATGCTATGAAGCTTGGAGTATTGAAAATGGTGGAAATTGAATAAAAGGCGACATATAAAGCTAGATATTATTTAGGGATTTGGTGTATTTTGCGAACGAGGATAAAGATCCATGAATGGGGAGCATTAATTCTCCCAACCCTTCATGGACACAGGGACACGATCTGCAAATGCGAAGATTCCTTTTATAGTTCTCCGTGACTGCAGACTCCAATGCGAGGCTCAACCAAGCTAGACATTCACGAATACGGGCCCACTCTCGACAATACATAGTATAAACGGGAGGCACCTGATTTTAGCTACACTAGCAACATACAACATATACAAAAAAGAACCATACCATGGGAATTCATTCAAAACCCCTTGAACACAAACCAAACATAGAACTCTAATAGAAAAGACGATTTGGAGTCAATGGAATCGTCAAAATTTGAGTCCGGGACCTCCTTGGCCTAGAACCCAAGAAGGATCATTTAAATTAGTTTCAGACTCAAAAACTCAAAATGTTCTCTAAAGCTCTAAAAATCACAAAAACGACATTTCTACTATTGGTTTCATTATCCAAAACCATTGGAATGGATAAAATTCTGATCCGAGCCTCCAAACTCCAAATGTTGACCAAAGTAAAACTTATGATCCAAAATAAACTAAAAATACAACATTGGGTCTAAAAATCTCCATTCTAACCACAAATTTGTCTACAATTTCTCTCAGAACAGATTCAACAGTTCAAATCTGATGGAAGTAATAAAATCATGATCGGGCACTCGAAACTGAAAATGTCCCCAAAACTCAAAATTTCAAACTTTAAGCCTTTAAAAACTAATTATTTAGCCAAAGTTCAACTTTTTCAAGATTTTTAAAATCTAAACATTTAGACTTGACCTTAAATGACTTAAGAAAACTTTTGAGAAGGGAAAAATAATAATTTGGTCAAAAATATCAAAAATGACCTTCGAAGTCATTATAACTGGCAACCATTCTTTAACTATAATAGTATTGCTCAAAAACTTGATCCTCTCAAATTCATGGATGTTGATGGACCAACTAATAATATAAGAAATCCTTTTGATGATAAAAACTTAATAATTTAATATTCTCTATAAAGTAGAATTATTTTATTCCATATGGAATTTGTCAAACCTGTTGTATTGTTGATAATTCTTATTTATTTCCTCCAAACTGGCTCCACCATTCATAAAACCATCAAGTAATTACTGCATCCTTCAGTTCTTGAGAATATTCTATGAACCAAGTATGGATGTTGGGCTTAATGTACATTGAATTGTACCAAGCTGCCTAATAATCATACCAATTTTGTGTTTGCGGTCGATGAACTTTTGATAATGTAATAGGGAATGCAGGTGATCTGAAAACCACTCAAAAGGGCTTAATATTCTTTTAATCATGAATATTTAGTATCTTATGTTGCATGGATTATTTTTTACAAATATATGCATACTCAAATTCTATCGAATCAATATTTGTTATGACGAACTCATAGTACCTCTGGGTTTTGAGGGGATCTTCTGTTTCCACATAAATTTGATTTGCATAGCAGGGTTTCAGTAAGTTTGAGATTTTGTAATGTTGATATTTTTTGTCTAGTGCCATAATTGGCAATACCTGAAGAATCGATAACTTAAATTGTTCTTTACGTTGAGCATAGACATCTTTTTTTTCATTTTCTTGTGAGTACTTCTCTGTGGTTTTCATCTCTTAGCTATCATTTGTTTGGATGGAGGTAATTGTATTAACTGAGGAAGAAGAGTCATCCCTAAAACCTGAAAAAAGTGGTTGTAATATTGCTGAACTAGTTATAGACTCTTTTAATGGCATAGTGTTCTTTGGTAGAAGGAGAGATTCCACCAAGAGGATATTTTTGTTTTTTGTTTTATCCTTCTCATATAAGGGTCTTTTCATTTTTTCTTTAGACGTAAATGGGGGCCTTGATGTGCTGTCAACATACAACACATTTGATGCTTAAAACATAGGATTTTATTTGTTCTCAATGCATCATTTATGGTTTTTATGTGCTTTTGGTGTTTAGTTTGCAGGAAAGCAAGTTGGCACGATTTTTGGGAAAACTTACAGAGTTTTCTGGTTTTTGAATGATTACGAGATGCTCTACGAGTCATAAAGCCTTTTATGAGTAGTAGAGTGGGTTTCGTGGAGATTCCCAGTGAAGTTTGAAGATTTTAAGTTTAGTCAAATGAGATATCTTTATGAGTCGTAGATCACTCTACAACTCGTATAGCATAATTTCATGGAAAATTTCAGTGAGATCCAGTGAAGGGCCAGATGTTGCAAGTAAATTCTATGAGAGGGTAATGCGAATCATAAATCAATCTATGTCTTGTAAAGTAGATCCGTAGCAGTGAAGTTCAAGATCTCAAGATATGAACATGAGACCTCGATAATGACTCGTAAAACTAGTTACAATTCTAAAGGTCTGTCATATAAAGTTGCTGACCAATTTTTCTAATTTTTAAGACTAATTTTAAATACTTTAAATGGTAATTTTTAGGTCATTATTCACAGAACACAGAATATAGGACATCATTAGAGTATTTTTTAGGGTTTTATACTTGGAGACTAAATATTGGAGCGGAGAATACATTTGTGGATTCATCGTATGTTTCAATCTTGTGATTCTTAATACAATTGGGGTTCACTTGTTCTTTAGTCTATTTGTGTAAGTGATTAATTGTGTTTTATCAATTTATGATTTCGTCATCTCCCCATGCATGAGTAGCTAAACCCTGAACTTAGGGTTGTGGGAACCATGAAGATCTAACCAAATAAACCTAGACAATTTGCAATTCTTGGAATGGGTATTTACAAGTATTAATCAATTCTATTCATTTTGCATGTTTTCTAGAGGTGGTGAACATTAAAACTTGCCTAGTGTTACCTTCCAAATCTAGATGGTAATGAATAGGAAAAATGATTGGTTAACAGGACTCAATGATGTATTCTCGTCTAATCAATCGAACTAGACAAAGGGGAGGTTGACTGGGACTATGGGTAATCGCTAGTGTTGCACACTATGGAGGTGGGCCAAGTCATATAGTGAAATTTGCCTCTTACATTTGACCAAAGAGCTAGTGAACTTAAATTACCGTCCAACATGTTATAATCTAGTCGAGAATTGGGTTATCCGGGGATATTGAGTTGGTGAATCATGGGGAACACAATTCCCAAGTTGCTCTCCATTATTGATTGTCTCTTGTTTTATCTAGTTTAATTTAATTTTTTATCAATCATCACAACCCCTCCCCCTTTTAGGGAATTGAGTTAGTTAATACTTGAATTGTTTATTAGTGATTCGATTTGGAATGTCTTCGTATTCTTTGTGGGATTCGACCATAACCTTGGTTAGATTTAATATTTGACAATGACCATTTTATCATCCAAATGAGATGTGTAACTTGGGCCTGATCAAAGATTATGGTGTCGTTGCCGCGGAATACGACTAGACATTGATTGAAGTTAGCAATAGTTATAATTTGACTATTAATTTCTTAGTTTCCTTGTATTTTTCTTTTGTTTTTGCTTTTGTTCTATTTCTTTGTAGGGTATACTAGGTGGTGTATGCCCAACACGCAAATTCAAGGAAATTCCTTAACTCCACTAGATCCAAAGATCCAACGTATTACAAGAAGAATGGCTTAAGAGAATGCTAATATCACTAGTAATGCAGGCTTGAATAAGAATGTTATTGATGATTATAGGAATTACAACCCACCTCCTTTGGAGAATATTCCACAACTTCGGGACTTCAATGAAATACTTACTAGTGGAATCAATATAGATTGACCCCTTTGACTATGGATGTAATTAATGCTATTATGTTGCCACCACTACCAGCTAATACAGAGTTCACGATTTCTAGTGGGTTGCTTCAAATGCTACAAAACTATAGATTGTTTGCAGCCTACCATCAGAGGATCCACATAGCCAATTGCACAATGTGTCATTTGTTTGAAAGAATGTGATGAGGACACAAGATTTATCTATGAATGCTATGGGGATTCATGTTTTCCTATTATCTCTTATGGGAAATGCTGCGTTATCGCAATCTGAGCTCCCACCAAGCTCAATCAATAGTTGCGTAAATTTGCAGAAGGCCTTTTTAGAAAGGTAATTCCCTAGGTCGACAAAGCTCAAATTAAAGGATTAGATCAACAATTTTGAGCAACTTCCTGGTGATTAAATTAGCACTAAGTCGAAGAGATTTACTAAGTGTTTGGGAGCATTCCTGACCAAATCATAGTGGATGATGCCTTAGTGGAGATGTTGTACGTCTCCTCCTTGCCACCATCAACAACACATGTTAGGCTACCTAGAGCACCGACCGCAACATTAGCCTTATAGGTAAAAGAATAATGCACACTAATTTCATAATCCTTAAAGAATCCTACTCACCTTCTTTCTATCCACAATGCATACTTATCATATTTAGCAAACAACCTCTCATCCTCCGAGACTTGCAATACTTCCCCCAAATGATTCACAAGCTCTAAGAAATTGAACACCTCATCACTAGAGACCACCACAAACATATCAAGGTAGGGTTCTAAGACCCTATTCTAGAGACCCATAAACACAACTGATGCATAAGTTAGCCAAGAACTCCACCATTACTACTAATGCTCACTAGGGGACAAAACTTGAACCAAAGATCAACCTTAGTGAATTGAATAAACCATTGTAGCTGACCAAGTAGATCAACCATGGTTAGCCATCATATTACAACCTTACGGGTTCTACACTCTTTGGAAGCATGTTATGCAAGTAGCCCAGACTACCCCAAGACTTCTAAACCATTAAGCTAAGTCCAACCAAGATCACAAGATAAAACTCTATGCAACGATAACATAGGGAAACCCTTATAGACCCCTACTAACCACAATGGAATCATGCAATCATCCGGGACACACATGTGAATCCTATTAGCACAAAGGAATCACACAAGGGATAGCAACTCCCGGGCCTATCAAATCACCCTACTCAAAACTTCGGTCACAACATATGCCTTACTTAATGTCAACTAAGACACAAGAGAGGCAGTAGAAGATAACTTATTCACATCATCTGGTAATAGCCCGTTAAGCCCAAGAAGCTCTTAATACCCAAGAGAGTAAAGGTCTAGTCTAATAGCTAATCACCTTCGTCTTACTAAGGTACACCTCAATGCCATCACCCGGCATCGCACGACCTAGGAAGGCAACCTCTTACAACCAAAATTCCCATTTCTACTATCTAGCATCCAACCTTCTTTCTTAAACTTTGTAGTACTACCCTCAAATGACTCATATGCACTACCTCATTAGAGAAACAAACCATACATTACCAAAACCGCCATAATCCTATAAGAGTAGGGACTAAAGATCTTAATCACGAGACTTATAGGCATAACCGGTCTACTAGTCAAATGAAAAGATACTACTCTAATTTCAAAATATCGGAAAGGGACATTCAAGGCCTCATCTACCACCAACAACAATCCTATAAACAAAATAACTTAGGTTCAACACCTCCAATCTTCATAAGATAATAAATGCAACCCCTTAGAGATCAATTGTACCTTAAGACATGAAATGGACCTACCCCCATTGTTACCACTTGACCACCACATAAAGACTCTTCCACTCAAGGACGGGTTCATTAGGGAATCGAGATCTCATCTACGGGTCCTACAATCCATGATGAAAAAACATGCAAACAACCATTCCATCCCTAGTATAACATCAATCTACCACGCAAACTCCAACAAGCCACAAGGCAAGACCTATGCAATACAAACTCGGATCAACACCTATGAACTTTCTCGCAACAATATACCCAACTAAGAGGTAAACACCAAAAGTTCACATCACAACTCGAGAGACACATGAAGCTAGCTAGCAACCAAAAGAAATAATGAAAGAAATAGTGAAATCGGATCCATCAACATTAAAACCTTCAACTAACCATCCTTTACCTTTCCTCTAGGAAGTGGCATGATCAACTAAAAGAGCAAAAAACATTCGTTAGAGGGGAAACCCTATGCCACTTCTAAAGCAAGACATAGACCCTAAAGATGGGAAACATTTCCTTAATCTTATCATAGCCTCATACTCATATTTGTGGTGCACAACACAACCATGAATAAAACTCTAATCGACACAGTGTGTTGGACTCCGAGGACCTAACAACCTAGTCTTCTCATACCATTTTTGTCATGACCTGGCCATAGGGCCTAGTCATGACCAGTGAATGGGGAACTTGAAGGAACCCCAAACAAGCCTCATTGCATATCATTACACATCTTTGCTTACAGAAGCAATTAAAATAACAATAAGAGAAGAAATCTAAAAGGGGAAAAAGGGGCAAAGGGACATCTTTGATACCATAAAAATAATAATCAAGGGAATCAAGGCTTATAACGTGATTACACCACATATACAACAACACCTCTACTACACAGATAAGAGCGAGGACCAAGGCAAGCAACCGGGCTCATCCTCTTAGTAACAAGTATATGATAAAGTAAATGGAATCTTAATATATAGTATAAGAGATTAGTCATTGTCCCCGGAAAGTAAGACTCACCAAAGGCTTACTTGAACAATGTATTTAGCCACAAGAAGAATCAATAGGAGTTACGGTTCCTACATGGTAACATCATGTAGGCATAGAGTATGCATTAATATATTTGAATGTACTATGTATGCAGGCATCATCAAATATCAAAGGCTCACAAGAGGTATAATGTTAGAAAAGGGGTTTAATCCAACCCCACAACATCATCAACAGTTTCCTAAATTAAACACATCTTTAGAATCTCATAATCATCATAGGTTCACTTGAACCATAACTCAACCAATAGATCATCAAAACTTAAAGAATCATTAAAAAGGTATTTTATCAAACACTTGGAGAGTGTGTAGTGCTAGTGTAAAATCATGCAATTGAAGAGTGAAAACATGCAATTAAATCCCATGTAAAACTATTAATCAACACTTTGTAATACCTTGAAGCAACATATATCAAGACCCTTCATCAAATTCAACATTAGATCCAAGATTTAGAGCTCAAACATGCTAAACAACCATACTTTCATGAACTCAAATCACTGTGCAGTAAATTTCTTAATATACAAAATTCACATGTAAAATCAATTTTAAATCATGCAATTTAAGTAGAAAAGAGGATTGGGTACCATGGGTGAAAGGACCCAATGGTTGAAATCCATATACCTTAGCTTTTGGAGAAACCTTGAAGAAAATTAGAGATGGAGACTTGAAGTCTGAAGGAAAATCTTGAGGTCCGGATGAGGTTTTGGGGACTTGAATTTGGGAGTAAATATTTGGCTAAGTGTTTTGGCAAGTGTTGAGAAATGTTTAGAATGATATGTGTGTGAAATAAGGCTAAGTATAGGTATTTACATTCATGGGGGGACATAGACCCAAGACTTAAAAGTCTTGGATCGAAATAAAAACTGGCACCATTTTAAAGCAGGTTGCATATCGCGCTGATGACGCGGAGAAGTCACTGGAAATCGCCACTTTGAAAATTGAAATTATGAATTGTTCGCTCGAAAATCAGGGTTAGACCCCTGAACAAGAATATATACTCGAATTTCTTATATGGCGTACGAATTTTGAGATATATGGAATTTAAAATTCTTAGAATTCTGAGGCATATTCTCGGGCACTTTTTGGAGTCGTTTCCGTTGAGATGTTAGATTCTCATACACTAGGGTGGTATATGAGATTGCCACTAACCTTGATGAGGGTTTTGTTCCACACATACTATGGTGATAGGTGCAATTATCACTAACCTAGATGAGGGGTTTGTACCTCACACACTTGGGTGATAGGCTACAATTATCACTAACCTAGGTAAGGGGTTGGTACCTCTCACACCAAGGTGGTGGCTGAAATCATCACTAACCTACCAAGGGGTTTGTACTTAGGAAATCTAGCTTGGTCACTTCTACACATATGATATCCTATATGAGTATGAGTTACATGAGTATGATTCACTTATGCATTGATCATACATGACATATTGTTATATTACGCTTGTTGCCTATTGTTATGCATTTTGATTATGATGCCTATCCCTTGTTGTATTGCATCATACATACTTAGTATATTCAAGCATACTAACGCATACTCTTGCCTACATGATATCACAATGTAGGAACTGATGGCCAAGTTAATCCTCCTCCTCCACGTGGATAGATCGGTACTACTCAAGCTTATTGGTGAGTCCTCCACTTCGGATACCTTGGTCTATGTTGCTCTTATTATGTATCCAGACATTCTTCTTTATTGTCTATTTTGACTATAAGGGTGAGCCCGATTGCTTTTTCTTGGACTCCGCTCTTATCTAAGTATTAGGGGTGTTTTGTTGGACATATTATGCATCTATGATATGAGTTTGACTCTTGTCTCTTGGTTATGATGTTATGCAAGATTTTTTCCTTAGTTACTTTGCCCATATTCTTAGTCTTTATAGCTTTTATATGCTTCCACGACCGATGATATGTAATGATAAGTTAAGAGGCTTGTTTGGGGTTCCTTCAGGTTCCCCATTATTGGTGTAACGTCTAGGCTCTAGGCTTGGGTCGTGACAAGTTCCTAAACTCCCTTCTTCCTTCACTGTTTCGATTACCATCCCAGCTGTCCACATCATTTTCGGGCAAGTATTCCGACGACACTACTCTCCTAGGGTTTTTAACATTATTTTTCTTCTTCATTGCATTTTGTTTGTTCAACCGCTCACTTGGTAAACTTCTTGATTAATTTTCGTACACTCTTGTGATAAATTTTAGTCTTAGAAGATGATTGCTACATAATTAAGTTTTGATGGCTGTATCCATGTGATAATTCCTATGTGTATACATGAGACTTAGGGTATGGGGTATTTGAAACCCTTAGTATAATTTGAATCTGGATGGGGACTGTTGTTTGGCGGGTTGTAGTGTTGGCATAAAAATCATATGTGTTAGTGTATGACTGTTTGTGAAACAGTGTCGGAGTTGGAATTTTAGGAATGTGGGTATGCTCTAAAGTGAAAATTCATGCATAGCTATGTTTAACGTTTGATTGAATTATCCTTGAATGTAAATAGAGTATGGTGTTGCGAAAGTGTGAATTTAGAGTTGAATTGTTCATGGGCTCATCTTGAATGAAGTTTGGGATTAAGATTGATTGTAAGGTGATGGGTATGATTGACATGCTTCGTATTGTGTTAAACATCAACCTAAGAGTTGTAGTAGCCCCTTGCAATAGGCACCAGTCACCTTTGGTTCCTTAACATTTCTCATATGGGACCCACCTATGACTCATTGCATCATCTTCGACTCATAGTGGCAATCACGTAAGTCTAACTTAGGTTTTAGAAATGCTTCTGGGATGAGGTATGAGGCCAAACTACGACTCGTAGACCACACTACGAGTCATAACTTTATCTCATATTTGATTCTAGGTTGCATATTTCTCAGAGGCCATCGTACTACGAGGGCAGAATACGACTCATAGAACACCCTATGGGTCGTGCCTACACCTCGCAGCTGCAAACCTGCAACTGTATTAGTGACTTTTCTTTTGATTTCAATGTTGAAGTATTGCTATTTTCGGTCTTTTTCTATGTGATAATTTCTTAATCAAACATTTTAAGGCTCACATGCTCATGTGTGGTTAGTTTTCAAGTATAATGCATCCAAAGGATGAACGAGTGATCAAGATATTTCAAAGGAGGTTGCTTGACGAGTCCTCAGATATTGAGCGATCCAAGGGGTCTATGAAAGTACATAGAGTTAGAATAGACCCCGAGGAAAATTTTCCTCAAACTAGATCTCGTACAACTCAGGCACCTATGAAAGTTAGCAGTTCCTCCCAGTCTAAAGAGGTGGAACATGAGGGTGATGGAGATGGGTCTTGAAGCAGTTTACCCCAGATGGCTCCCACACATTCAGAGTCAAAGTGAGAGTCCCAAAGTGCCTGACCAGCTCAGCAAGAGGAAGTATAGTCACAGCCCCCAATCAACGCCAGAAGCTGTGTTTCAGGATGAAAGACATCTATGATAAGGGGTTAAAGTCGAAAGGACAGGGCAAACTAGTCAGGCAGTTCTATGAGGAGTCTAGGTTGAATGACTCCGGATTGGATAGAGTACCAGGGTTAGATGCTAAGCTTGATAGACTCAGACTCTAATGAACTTCGCTACGATTAGGAAAATATGATTCTTATTAGGTCCGAGAATGTTATGCGGCATATTATGCTACTCTCCTCCAGGGCCCACCCAAGAACAATAATGCAATTGAGCAGCCTAGATTGTGAGTAATTCTAGTCAGGGGCAGGAAAGTTGATATTTCTGAGGAGATTATCTGACAAGTTCAGGTCGGGCCCAACTACGAAGTGCTCTATTCTACTACAAAGTATATAGCCAAATTTCAAAGATGCGGAATGCAGTGAATAAAAAGGATGTTAGGTTCAAAACTGAGCTACTTTGATGGATTGCCAACCAGATATTCAAGGAGGATTTTGAGCTTACGTGGGTCATAAACCACACTAATTTGATAGTGAAAGCCCACCTCACTTTTCAAGCCAAGTTTTGGTGGTCGATTATCTATTGGCGTATCCGGCCTGCTTTCATGAATAATATTATCACACTGGAGAGAGTCGTCCTATTAGCCAACATCTTATCTAGCTATGAGATTGATTGGACCCAGATTATCTCTGAGCAGATTCTCAAGTCCACCGTTAGGATGAGAACCTCACTGCCATTCGCTATTTTGATCCATTGTTTGTGTAGTATAGCAGGTGTTCATAATGTCCCCCATTGGGACCCACATGTAGAAGCCCTACATACCATGAATCCCAGCCTGATCAAGGCTGATGAGAACCCGATGGACTTATAGCAGGAAGCTTCTCCTCCCATCCCAAAGCCATTCCCAGTTGATCCTCAGACTCAGGAGAAGACCCCAGCCACCACCAGTACTCCCCCAGCTACCGCAGAGCCATCTATAGCTGTTGAGCTCGAGGCGATGCCATCTTCCAGTACACCCGCACCAGCATCATCTACTATGCAAGTTGATTCTCTTATCTATACTATTGCTTATCAGGCATTTATGCATAGGGTATCCACAGTGGAGCTCCAATTGTAGAGGTTAGTTGTTCAGATCCAACGATTGGTTAGTCAGATGGTCTAGGACTCAAAGGAGAGGGAAAAGACATCTACTCATGATATGATAGATCAGAGAGTCAGAGAAGTGGATGCCCAAGTAAATGCCTTTAAGGTGATGATCCAGAAGAGGCTTGCGGAAGCCCAACTTGCTGATATGAGTTCAGTGACAGAGTACTTGTCCAAGTTCCAGGCCGACATGTTGAATACGTTAGCAGCCCAATACCAGTCTCGAAGGTGACACTACGGGTGATGATATATTTAACTTACTCGAGGACTGGCCGCATGCCCACGGGAAGAGGCCCCTTGAAAGTGAGGACCCATATACGAGCTAGAGAGGTCAAACACTGGTGATGAGGCAGTAGCACAGGGGGAGGAGCCGATACAAGAAGAGGTGGTACAAGAGTCTTTAGCTCCAGCAGCTATACAGAGGGATCAGGAGCAGCGGATAACACAGGGAGAGGGTAGTTCACACGCCGCTGTAGCCCAAACTTTAGAGCAAGAGACCGTACCTTAAGACCTCTAGGACTAGATAGACACCAGTGCTTGAGCACCATTACTTTTGATATTTTGACCCCAGCACTTAGTTTCTTTTTGGATACTTTGTTCTTTTTGTTAGACAATATTTCCTTTATGATGGTTTTGGATATTTTTAAATGTTTTCTGTTGAATGTTGTTTTTCTTGTGTTGTGGATGTTAGTTTTGTAATGTGGTTTTTGGTGTGTGTGTGTGTGTGTATATATATATATATATGTTTGGATGTTTGTTTAAACTTGTGTTTTTACTTTAAGGACAAAGTGTTTTATTTTGGTGGGGTGTGGGAAGTTGTGGATTACGGTGAAGTCTGAGTAACCTCAAGTCCATAACTTCCCCTATTTTTGATCCCAAGGTTTTCTTGTCGTATTTCATTTTCCTTGTGGATGCTTTAATTTTTGTTGAACCAGCATGTCTAGGTAGTGTAGATAATTTGTAGGTACATAGTAGTATTATCTTTTGGCATATACATAGTCTTTAAATTATTTTAAAATCTTGTTGAAAATTTGATACCATGAAAATTTTTCAGATTGTTGGTTATTAGTGCATTCATACATATTGGTTAACTGGTAATGTATGTTCTGATAATGAGAAGGCAAGTTGATACTTAAAGCATGACCTGTGAGTCTATACTTGATTGTATGCGTTGCCATGTGCGCTGTGAGCTTATTTTGCCGCATTCATGTATCATGTGTTGACTCAGAACGTGCCTTATTACTCTAAGATTACTTTTTTGATGTGGTTGATTTGGAATGGATTGTAGGCCTTTATTCTTTTAGTAACCCACTTTTGCCTAAATTATCTGCCAAATGTGATAGTTGACCCCTTGCTCCAATTCTTTGAGCCTCTCATGCACTAATTTTTTATCGACAACAAGCTAACTTATCCTTGTTTTATGAAATAACTTGATATTGGCATTAGTCTATCCTTGAACTTGTAAACCTTGATTGAGGCTAAAAGCCTAAGTTGAGGGTGGCTACGAATAGTGGCCCTGGTTTGGGGAATAGATATTGTGTACTTCACTTCAGGCTAAAAGACTAAGTTATGGGTGGCCTTTATTGTGATAAAGTAATGAAAATAAGGTGGTTAGTTGGGAAAGGAAGAAAGAAATGAAAAGTCATGATGCGGGTGAGAAAAAGAAAAGAAAAGTGCCTTGGATTGAAATGAATAGCAAAAATGTGTTTAAAAATAAGGCACTGCTAAAAAAGAGAAAAAAGCACCCGAGAACAGCTTGAAATAGGAAAATAAGGGTGGATTCAGTTAAAATGGTTGGGTTATAATGGTAAAAGTGTTGGTAGACATGATTCAAGGATAGCTTTTAGTCACTATACTTGCCTAAAATGCCATACCAAAGCCCCATGAGCCTATGTTACAAGCTATTAAGTCCTAAAGTGATCCAAGTCCACTTTTTCACCAATCCAAAAGTTGAGTTTAGAGGCAAGCCTATGGTGTTAGTCATTTTGTATTAATTTCATTTGTTTGTGTGAGAATGTTTGCACAGTACCTAAATTCTAAATACTTTTTGAATAAGTATGATGGACTTCTTTTCTGTGAGGGCATTTGCACTACTTGATTGGCATATGACTAACCCAGTGACTGTGGATGGTTGGAACTCCTTCCCTTACCATAGTTGGATTGCCAGATACATCTTTGTGTTTTTTTTTCTTAGTAGCTTTCCAATATGGTTTTGAAAATGAAGGTCGGGTACCTAATTTAAAGTAAATAATGTATATACCATTAGAGTAGCTACTATGTGTTTCTCATTATCTGCTTAGATTGAGTCGTCACTTGAGGAAAAGCAATAGTTCTAAGTTGAGGGTAATGATATGCTATAAAAATACAACACATTAGATGCCTAAAACAAGGGATTTTATGAGTTTTTAATGCAATTTCTTGTGGTTTTAATGTGTTTTTGTGTTGTTATTATAGAAAAGATAGGTTGGCATGATTTTGGGAGAAAGTTGCTAATTTTGCTGAAGAGCAGGACATACGATCCTTCTTACGAGTTGTAGCCCAAGGTACGAGTCATATGGTGATCTCGTAGAAAGAAACGATGAGTAAAAACCAGAAATATGCTAAGTAGAGGCCATCCCTACGAGGCTAGTCCATGAGTCGTAGGTCTCCCTACTACTCACAGAGATGGGTTCATAAAAAGAAACAGAGAGCCAAAATTTTGAACCAAGAACTAAACACCTAGACTACGAAAGGAACATGTGAGTAGCCCAAGCAACATCTTGTACGAGTGAATATTAACAGTCAAGTCCAAAATGCAAAGTGCATGATAAAAGACCCCGATTACGACTCATAGGTCACCCTACGAGTCGTAATTGTGGGACGTACATACTGCCAACTGTATTTTCTACTTAATATTTAGGGTTAAATTGTAAATGCTATAAATACTTTATGTTAGGGTTTATTTGAGGAGTCTTGACGTGAATCTTGAGAAAAAATACACTTTGAATATTCTCTAGAATATTTCTAGGGTTTAGAGTAGATTTTTATCTTTCAAGTTAGAAAACCCACTTTTGGGGATTGAAAGACACACATTATATTCATTCTCCATTCATCAAAACTTGTGGTTTGCAATTTGTGGTGTTTTTATTCTTCATTGCTTTGGGTAAAATTCTCAACTATGTCATTAATTTGTATTATTGTTGGTTTTTCCTTATCCATCAGTAGCTAAGCACCACAACTTGGGGTTGTGGGAACCATGGGTAGTTGACTTGAAATAACCTAGGTTTTGTTCATTTGATTAAGGTTTTGCATGTATTGTTTATTTCCCTTTATTTTGATTGATGTTTGGTGGTGGCCAACACTAAGTGCCACCTACTATCATGATCCCGACCAAGGTAGTGATGAATAGGAACAGGAAAGAAGATGATAGTATTCGATTGATGTGTTCTCATCTAATTAACCAAACCTGACCAAGGGGAGGTTAACTAGGGCAATGGGTAACGGTTAGTTGGCACACCATGGCTGCCGACCAAGCGCCATGGTGAAATTCGACCTTCACCTTCACAAGAGGGCTGAAAGAACTTAGGTTACCAACTTGCGTGCGAATTCCCAAATAGAGTTATGCTACCTAGGGTAATTGAGTCAATGAACCATGGGGAACACAATTCCCGAGTTGTCCCTAAAATTGAGTATTTTCTCACCTAGTCAATATAGTGTTTATATTTACTTTTGTTCTTAATTCACATGCCCTCCATTTGGAGATTTTAGTTATGGATGCTCAAAATGATTAATAGTGAATTCTTATAGTCTATGGATTCGACCCTAACCTCTAGTTAGGTTAATTACTGACAGCGACCGCTTTCTTATTGCAGCGTGGACATCATCAAGTACCTGAGCCTAATAAAGGCTGGGATATCTAGCCTGCATGTCAGACTCTGACTCCCAAGTGGCATCACAAACAGAATGATGTCGCTACTGAACCTTTACAGAAGGTATATCTTTGTATCTCAATCTACGGACCTGCCTATCCAATATAGCAATAGATTCACCTTCAAAGGACAAATTTGGACCCCACTTAGAGTCATAAGAGAACACATGGGACTCATCTTGAATATACTGGCAGAGCATACAAATATGAAAAACGAGAAGAAAAGATGATACATTCGATGGTAAAGACAACTCATAGGCTACCTGACCAACTCTCCTCAAAAAGTCAAAAGGGGAAATGAATCTAGGACTAAGGTTGCCCCTCTTTCTGAATCTCATTAGGCTATTCATAGGTGATGTCATGACACAAGACTAGGACCTAGATGTGACTTCGGGAATGGGAAGCCCGAAGGCAACCCAAACAAGCCTCTTAGCATATCTTTTGCACATCCTTGGTTTCACAGAAATAATAAAAGATAATTAAGCACATAGAAAGTATTTTCTAAGGGAAGAGGGGCTTTGGACTCATGCTATGGGGATGTTATTGGGAAGAGGATAAACATGAATAACATAGCAAACAAGCTAAGGGGTGGATAAGTATGACTCACGCTATGGGGGCATTTAGGGACCTGGGACTTTCATCACTTTACACCATAATCAATAGCATCAAATAGCATCACATAAGGGTTAGGGTCTAAGGGATAAGTCTCTATAAAATCTCAACATCAAATTATATGTACATAGCATAGTATCCAACAACACCTCTGAGCATGAATAGGACGCGGGCCAAGACATGTTCAAGGATCACCATAAAACTACAAAGTAAAGTGGAATAAAGCCTCAACATAAGTAAGATAGGAACTAGATATTAACCTCGAACTAGAGGAGTTGCCAACTCTTTTCTTTCAATGATCCAAAGCTAACGACGTACAGGATATTGAGGCGCACCAGTCCTTACAAGGTGAAATCATGTAGCCATAGAGTATGTGTTAGTACTTGGAATGCACTAAGTATGTGGGGTGCAATGAAATAATAGAAGCAAGCCATAGTAATTGAAATGCATAAACATAATCAACGACGTATGTTCAATATGCCATGCATAATTAACGCTTAAGGTAAAATATATGTGGAGGTAATCATACTTGCATAACTCATAAAAAGCATAATAAAGTGACATGAGTAGCTTATCCATATACTTTATACTAGAGGGTGAAGAATATTCCGTATGTAATAAAAATAAAAAAGCATCACAAATCATCATAAGAGAATATTTTGGGGATATGAGGGGGACATGATCATATATAAGGAAAACCATAGATCAAGAATGACATTTACCATAAAGCTTTGGGGAGTTCATAAAAGATAGTGAGAAATACAAGGTATCATACATAACTAAAGTATTAATATTCTTGGGTGAAAAATACATCACTTTACATTAAAGATATTTTATTATGAAAGGAACACTGGCAATCATAATGAAAAACACCTTACACACTTGTAGAAATCATCATGTACCTTTAGGGAAAAATACCATTTGAATTTGTGAGACAAAGAATCATATGAACTTTAAATCACCTTTGGATATAACATAAAGGAACCATTTAGTCATCATAACAGGGACGACTTAGAACCATAAGGAGAACTTGAAAATGTGTGAGAGCAACCTTTAATCGACATAAACTATGTGAGCTAAGTCATGGAGTCCCAAATTTTTCGCTACACCAGAGGAAAAGGGGAAGTCATTTGCCTAGGTGACCTCCTAAGATGCCTAAGTGGATCCACTAAAGTCTTCCTATTGAGCAACCTCTAGTATCAGTTAGCCTAAAATTCAACGTCTACTAGCGGGTAATTCCTATTTCTTATGGTGGCACATAGTTTTGGGACAATGAGATTCTACTAATGGTCTCACGCCTTTTCTAATGGGGAGCTTCTGCATACATCCCAAGGTCCACTTAGTGCTAAGTATATTGTCATGGAATAATCATAAGCATGAATCATGGAGTCATTAGTAGAGAGGTATTCTACTAACCCATCCTATAAGCATTTAGAACAATAATCATCATAAAGGTAGCTCCTATAACATGGCTAAGTCTCTACTATCGGCTAGCATCATAATCTTGGCTCCTCTACTATCGGCTAGCATGATAATCTTGGCTAAGCCTTTACTATCAGGTAGCCTTATAATGTTGGCTAAGCCTCTACTATCAGGTAGCCTCATAATCTTAGCTAAGCCTCTACTATCGGGTAGCCTCATAATCCTGGCTAAGCCTCTACTATCCGGTAGCCTCATAATATTGGCTAAGCCTCCACTATCGGGTAGCCTCATAATCTCTTGATCTTAGCTAGGTTGGGACTTAAGTTTCTTTTATTCATTCATTCTGACTCCAATGCGTCTAGTCCCAAATAACATATAGACAAGGAATAGTCATGATATGTATAAACTTGCAAATCATAACATCATAAAGAAGACTTCCAATAATACAGAGCTTTCATATCACCTCAATGTGTTCCATAGCATACTTGGCAAACTCAACAATTCATAATATCCATGACATATAAAGAGAGGAATTCCTAACCTTACATAAAGTGTCATAACATTCCCATGAAGCCATATCATAAATGTTGACTCTCATATTTAGGACCCTTATGTTCAGATATAGCATAGATTGAGACTTCCTTCTTTCATAAAATGTACTCTTCATATAGCTTAGGTTTAAATCATGAATTTTCATACTTAAAGACACATAATCATGAAATTCATGTGATGTAGATTTGATTCATATAAAACAATAATAAATAAAGTATGAACTTATATAAAATCAAGCAACTCTCATAATTAGAAATCATTCAAATTAGAAAACTCAATATGACAATTGGGTGGGCTCATATAATTCATCAATTTATATGATCTGTAGAACAATGCTCCTCATTCATATATATCATCTTTCAAAATATAGACATGAAAACATGAAATTCATCTCATACAATCCTCAACTTCATAGTTATATTAATGATGTGCATAATATCATAATAGCTCCATATTATCAAAGAGTAGTCCATTAAAACCAATGCTTCAAAAAATCAAAGAAAGAGCTTCATATCATTTAAAATATTCACAATGTTCTCAAGAGCTCATAGTATGCATCATATACTTTTAATATTCTTAATATTCATAATTTAAATGTCTTACAATAGGACTTTCAACAACATAGAAATTTGTCAATTACTTTAGCCAAAACATGGTGGTTAATATGCACATAAGCTTAAATCATAAAATTTAAGAGTATAACATTAGAGAAGAGTAAAATCAATTCATTTGAAAATCATTCAATTAAAACCACCAACATTGTAGTAACACCCTCATTTTAGGTATCATGAAATCCAACTAAATCCATAAGATCTTTCATAGCTTTTCATAGCATCATAAAATACATAACTTTAACATCATAAAATCCATCACCATGTCAAACCCCAATGGTATTTAAGCATAATAAAATCATTAGCTGAAGAATCCAAACTCAAATCATGTTTATAACGCATAATAAAGTTTATCCATAAAGAATCTAACCTTGAAATCATGTAATTTCATGAAAAAGGATAATTTGGGCTCCATAGTTGAAAGGACCCATGAATGAAGCACATACCTTAAACATGGATTTCTTAAAGTAAGACTTGAGGAGAACTTGTGGCCTGACTTGGTTTTCTTGAATTCTAACAAAACTTCTTGAAAATCTTGAGTATGGATGGAGGATTCAGTGAAAAATTAAGAGTAATTTGAGAGGTTTTTGGTGCATTTTGGAGTTGATAAATTGCTAAGGATGAGGGTTTCAGGCATATATAGACATTAGGTAATTATCCAATTATCCTTGAGTGAAAAAGGGAATTTTCGACCTAAGGGGTATCAAGTCTGCGTCGTGGCCACGACGCGAGCAACCACTGCTTTTGTGAAATTTTATCAAAAAAATATTCGGAATGGGTAAATATACCTTGTAGGTAACCATTTTCCCACACAATTTTGCCTATGAACAGGAATATGAGGTCGGAATTTGAAATTTTGAAATGCCCCAAAAATATGCTTCGAAAATACCCAAAATTGTAGTTTCCATAAATTTCAAAATTCGTGCGTGACATCAACTATATGAATTCTTATTCTCGATCAAGGGGAAAAATTGAGTGAGAAATGAGTATAAACCTTATTTTAGAGGACCCGTAGCAAAAAATAATTTTTGAAAAATTTCCTTAACCAATGTCTATCCGCGCCCTGCACGCGACGTGCCAAGGGTGTGGAGCAGTATAAAATGGGCCTGCATGATGGTTCCGCATCAAGGAACTGATGCAGACCAGTGTTAGATTTTCCTCAATCTTTCATTTCAGCCAAAGGGTATTGGGGTCGTAGCCCTATGCCCACTTATGCGTGAAAAACCTTTACTTAGCCATTTTTCAACTCTATGTCACTCAAGAACCTCTCAAAATCTTCTACAAGACTTAGCCGAATATCTCATTCAAATTTTAAGGATTTCAAGACTAACTTTGGAACTTGAATTCTCTTCAAGCCCCAAGAACCCTTCAAGCTCAATTCAAGGGAACCCAAGTTTGAGGTATGTGAGTTTCATCCATTGGGTCCTTTCACACATGGTGCATAATTCTCCTTTTTATGAAAATTGTAGGTTTTCATATTGTATCATCTATGGGTATCTGTTATTATGGATTTTGATTATAAATCATATTGGGGTTTTATGAAATATTGATTGATTGTGTATGTCTATCTACTTCAATCTTATACTATGAATTGGTTGTCTATTGAGACTATGTATGTTTTGAGCTATGAAACTATGATCTATTACGGATTTTGATGATGGATTTCAGGGTATCTTACATGAAGGTTGTACTATGTGGTGGTGGGTTGATTTACATTGAGTTTTCTCATATTACTTCACTCTTGAATTGCATCAGTTTGAACTAGCATTACACACCACCAAGTGTTTGATAAAATGTCTTGACAAGGATTCTCATGTTTTTTGTTGAACTACTACATGTTTTATAAGTGATGTGACTTTATGGTGATTAAGGGATTTTATTTATGTATCGAATTCATGAAAAGTATCTATATTTTTGCAAGTTGATAATACCTTGTTGGGGAGTGACATGCCCAATCACCTAGTTGAGGGGATGACAAGCCTGAACCACCTTGTTGGGGAGTGACATGCCTATACTGCCATGTTGATGGGTAGATACCTAGACCATCTTTTCAGTGGGTGCCATGCCCATACTACGATGTTGAGGGGTAGATACCTCGACTACCTTATTGGGGGCTGACATGCCCATACTATAATGTTAAGAAGTAGATACTTCGACCACCTTATTGGGGGTGATATGCCTATACCACCATGTTAAGGCCTGGATACCTCAATAACCTTCAAAGGGGGTGACATTCTTTCGATTCTAAGTAATAGTTGCTTGGTCTATGACTATGGCCTCTTCCCACACATGTAATTTATATTTGCAAGTTATATGATTTACAAGCATGTTTCATATCAATCATTGATTATGCATGCCATATTGATACCCATGTTAAGGGTTGGATACCTCAATCACCTTCTAAAGGGGTGAAATGCCTTGGATTCCAAGTAATAATTTCTTGGTCTTTGATTATGGTCTCTTCCAATACATGTAATCTATATTTGCAAGTTACATGATTTGCAAGCATGTTTCACTTCAAGCATTGATCATGCATGCCATATTTATACTATACTTATCGGTTGCTTATGATTATGCATTTTGTTTATGTTGGCTTATGTCTTGTTGCACTAAATCCGACGTACTTAGTATATTCAAATGTACTAACACATACTCTATGCCTATATGATGTTATCATGTAGGAATCAGAGCACCTATCAATCATCCTCCACGTGGCTAGTTTTGGCATTTTGAAAGATAAGCTTTGGTGAGTCCTCAAGTCCGGTGACACAAGCTATGCTACTCTTACTATTAGATGTCTCTTTATGTTGGACACTTGATATTATGAGGATAAGCCCAGAAACTTTCATAGCCCCCGCTCCAATCTATGTTAGAGGTGTTGTTGGAAACTTGTGATGTACTTATACTATAAGTTTGACTCTTGAGTGTTTTATGACTATTGAAGACTTCACTTAGCCCCTTTCCCTTAATTATATCTATTGTATTTTTATTTTTACTTCCACGACAATAGGTGTGTGATTAATATCCTAAAAGGCTTGTTTGGGTTTCTTCGGGTTCCTAATTAGTCGGGTCATGTATAGTCCCTAGGCTTGAGTTGTGACAAACTTTCTATTAGAGCACTAGGTTGTTAATGGTCCTTCTAATCCATCACACAATGTTGATTAGAGTTGTATTCGCAATTGTGAAGCGCGCTGCAACTATGAATGGGAGGTTATGAGACGTTTTTGAAAATGTTTCACTTCTTCATGGTCTATATTGTGCTTCAGATTAAGTGTAAGGCTTTTCCCCTATAAATGTTGCTTGCTCTTCTAGATCATATCAATCCTAAGAGAGAGACTAAGGAGAACTCGTACACCCAAGGACCAATCGGCTCCTCTTGCTCCTTAAGCTCCCTTAGGTGGAGGGGTAGCCCAAGATGAGTTCTGGGATTCTATTACAACGTTGGCTTGTGCGATGACCAACAAAATTCACCAAGGGGTCTAAGCCCCTAATGCTCCCACTCTATCTTTTAGGGTGAGGTATTTCACTAGAATGAACCCACTGGAGATCCATGGATCCAAGATAGATGAGGATCCCTAGGAGTTTATCGGTGAGGTGTACAAAGTACTATATATTATAAGGGTGAATTTGGAGGAGAAAGAGGAGTTAGCTCCTACCGACTCAAAGGGGTGGCTCAAATTTGGTTTACATAATGGAAGTCGGAGAGGAAAGATGATGATGCTATTCGTTGGAGGAGTTCAAATCCGCGTTCCTCAACCGGTTTTTTTCTATTGAGTTAAGCGAGGCTAAAATGATAGAGTTTATGAAACCTAAGCAAGGTTCCATAAGTGGGAGGGGTATTCCCTCAAGTTCAACCAACTTTCCAAGTATTCCCCACAATTGGTTGTCGAGCTGAGATCGAGGATGAACAAATTTTTGTTGGGTGTGTCCAACTTGGTTAATGAGGATTTTCGTATCGCCATGCTAATAGGTGATATGGATTTATCCCACCTCATGACATATGCTGAACAACTAGAGGAGGAAAGCTTAGAAAAAGAGGAAGTGGTATGTCCAAGAGGGCTCGTTTTGAAGGTCGATTCCAAAATCCCAAGGGTGGATAGTTTCCTCAAGGTTGCAAGTTTCAATGCCAAGGGTCTTACAATGCTTCTAATAGAAGGTTTGGTAATGATAACCTAAGGTTCCAAGGTGGTGGTGGTGTGGTGCCTAACCCTATATGCCAAAGATGTGGTAGGAGCCATAATGACCCATGTTTGAAGAACTCTAACGCTTGCTATAATTGTGGAGAAGTGGGTCATAAGGTGATTGATTCTCCTTGTGTGCAAAACAAAGGTAGAGTTGGTCGCCCACAAGGCCAAGGTGCAAATGTGGGTCAAAAAGGGAGAGGAGGCTAACAAGGGGGGTGCTCCAAGAAAAAATAGATTCTATGATCTTCAAGGGAGATGTAGGGTAGATGAGGTGCTCGATGTAGTCATTGGTATGTCAAAGATTTTTTATTTTGATATGTATACATTGATAGACCCGAGAATCACTCTTTCTTTTATTATTTCTTTTGTTGCGTAAAAGCTTCATGTTAGTCCCAAATTGTTGTGTGAACCTTATGAAGTTTCTACCCCTATTAGCGAGTTCAGTATTTCTAAAAGATTCTATAGAAATTGTCCCTTGTACATTTTGCATAAAATCTTACCTTGTGATTTTGTTGAGTTAGATATGGTGCAAATGATGTCATTCTGGGGATTGATTGGTTGCATGCATATTATGCTTCTATTGATTGTAGAACCTGTAGGGTTGAATTCCAATTCCCTAATGAACCCGTTCTTGAGCGGGAAAGTTGTGATGTGGTGGTCAAGGGTAGACTCATTTCTTGCATTAAATACAAAAAGTTGTCTTCTAAGGTTTGTCTCAATCATGTTGTGAGGGTTAGGGATATTGAGTCCAAAATCCTTCCTATTTAGTTGGTTTTGGTGGTTTATGAGTTTCTTATGCCTTTCTTGATGAGCTACTCGGTGTTTCTCCCGAAAGGGAAATAGACCTTGGCTTAAACCTCCTTCTCGATACTCAACAAATTTCTATTCCCCTTACCGTATGGCCTCGGCATAGAAGGAGTTGAAGGAGCAATTGAGTAATTTGTTAGAGAAGGGTTCTATAAGGCCTAATAGGTCACCTTAGGGTGCACTGGTGTTGTTTTTGAAGAAAAAGGATGGTTCTCTTAGAATGCCCATTGATTACTGGTAACTTAATAGAGTCATCATAAAGAATAAGTACCTTTTACCAAGGATTGATGACCTTTTTCATCAACAACAAGGGGCTAGAACACTTTTCTAAGATTGAACTTCAATCTGGGTATCACTAAGTGAAAGTGAGGGAGTGTGACATTCCCAATACGACTTTCTAGACTAGGTATAAGCACTTTGAGTTTTTGGTTTTGTCATTCGGGTTGACTAATGCACTGGCTATATTTATGGATCTTATGAATAGGATCTTTAAACCCTACCTGGACTTGTTTGTGGTTGTTTTTGTTGATGATATCTTGATTTACACCCTTAGTGAGGAGGAGCATGTGGATCACTTGAGGGTGGTGTCTTGAATCTTTAAGTAGGAGTGGTTGTATGCAAAATGTGAGAAATGTGAGTTTTGGTTGAAAGAGGCGGCTTTTCTAGGGAATGTGGTGTCGAGTTATGGCATTAAGGTGGATCTTAAGAGGACATAGATGATAAGAAATTGGCCTAGACCTTTAACTCCATCGGATATTAGAAGTTTCTTAGGTTTGGCAGGTTATTACTGGAGGTTTGTGAATGGCTTCTCTTCTATTGCTTCTCCTATGACTAAGTTGACACAAAAGAAGGTAAAATTCCTGTGGACCGATGAATATGAGAAGAGTTTCCAAACTTTAAATGATAAGTTTGTCTCCGCTCCTATCTTGTCTCTACAGGAAGGGTTGGAAGCATTTGTTCTATATTGTCATGCCTCAGAAATTGGTTTGGGGTGTGTTTTAATGCAAATTGGTAAGGTGATAGCATCTGCTTCTGGACAACTTAAGTGCATGAGAAGAATTATCCCATCCATATTCCTGAATTAGCGGTCGTGGTGTTTTCTTTGAAAATTTTGCATCACTACTTGTATAGGGTTCATGTTGATATGTTTACCGACCACAAGAGTCTCCAATATGTGTTCACCCAAAAAGATCTTAACTTGAGACAAAGAAGGTGGTTAGAGCTCCTTAAAGATTATGATATGAGTTGTGCATTATCACCATGACAAAGCTAATGTTATGGTCGATGCTCTAAGTAGGGTGTCGATGGGTAGTCTAGCTCATGTTGATGATGGTGGCAAAGAGGTGGAGAGAGAGGTTCACCGATTGGCTTGATTAGGGGTTAGGTTGGATGAGGTTGACAATGGTGGTGTAGTGGTTTTTGATGATTCTAAATCATCCTTGATTCAAGAGGTAAAGGGAAAACAAGATCTTGACCTTGCCTTGCTAGAGTTGAAGGCCTTTGTGAGAGATGGTAATGTGGAGGTTTTCTCCTCAGAGGGATATGGTGCCTTTGGTACAAAGGTAGATTGTGTGCGCCAAATGTGGATGATTTGAAAGAATTGATCTTGAAGTAGTCTCATAATTTATCCTACTCTAGTAACCCTAGTTCTACAAAGATTTATCCTATTCCATTAACCCCTGTTCTACAAATATGTATTAGGTGTTTGCAAAGAATAGGTACATGTTAGGCTCAAACATTAGGAACAAGGGATATATTGCAATTTTGGTTGGTCATTTAGGCTAACTGGGCTATTAAGAACAATGGCTGAAGATCCTTTTGTAATCCAATTAATCTATGATCTAACTTTGAGTAGCAGGGTAAGTTCTGAATTAGCACACAACTCATGAAATTAGCAAATTAAACTCACACTGACATGGAACTGACAATATTATCAACAAAAGACTCTCAGATCATGCTTTTCATCTCAATTTATCCTAACTTATCAGAACACACATTGTCACACACCTAAACATGCATGGTTTCTATCTAAACTACTACCAAAATTTTTGATGTGTATTATTTTTCACACAAAACAAAAAAACATGTTATATGCTACCAATATTACTACTATATGCTACAAATGCTACCTAAACATCCTAAACATGCGGTTCAGTGGAAAGTAAATATCCATGGGGAAAAAGAACACAGGCAAGAAAGCCCTAATATAAAAAATTAGGGTAGTTATGGACCACAAAACTCAGACTTCACTGAGACCCATAACTACAAATACTCCATCGAAAATGATATGCATTGTCCCTAATACACACAATCAAATCAAACCAAAACATAAGGGGTAAAAAATCATACCTGGGAGCCAAAGAATTGGTATGTGGCTGAGTCTGACCACCTTTCTCTTGTGGTGTGTCTCATCAGCAGCAACACTTTTTTCGGAGGGGTCAACACCCCTCATGCTCTTACGCTCTTGAACCTATTATCTCTCCTCCTCCCGTCTAGACTTCCTCAAGAAAAGCTCAAGATCCTCCTGCTCTGTATGACTCGGATGTGAGCATATAACATCTGGATCTTTATGCTCTGTGTGTGGTCTCTTTACATGGAATGAATGTCTATGCTCCTCAAGAGCAAAAAGCTCTACCACTGACACCTTATGCGCGGTTCTCCAAAAATATCACCAGTGCTGCCAGTGTTGCTGTCATATTAGCCCTGAACTGCTGGATCTCCATCTAAAGGGCTGTTAAGTCTGATGGTTAGGCCACGCTTAAGCTTTGTGGTACCATTGCCTCGAAGGTGTTAATGCAGCCATCTACGACGGAAAGACGGTCTTGAATAGTAGCGATCGTGAATACTTGTGCATGACCCTTCGAGTCTTAAATGGCTTGGCAGACCCATGGCCTTATATGATAAACAAGCTGAGTAAACTACAACTTAACATGAGATAACCTCTGCACCATCGACTATATAGAAACGGAAGACACGTAAATGATGCCCGCGGGAGTAGCTTGAGATGTTGTGGCCTATGGTGTAAAAATAGAAGCAGTGGGTCCTCTCTCCTCATCTGCCTCGAGATGCAGTGGCTACTCCTCAATAGCAGTAGTAGCAGCGGCGGTAGTCTATGAACCCTCAGACGGTGGCGCTAGGGTGAACATCTCTAGCATAAGAGCAGGCTATGCTCACCGAAGTGCCACCGAGTTCTCTTCAGCCATGATCAGACTGGGATCAAAGGTACATTGAGCCTCAATCAGCTGGTCTAGCTAGTAGAAACTCTCCACCCTTGACTCTAGACAAAGCTCGAATATCAAGTAAGGGAATGGGATGGTGGTGGACTTCTTCAGGGCGGCCTCATGAATATATCTGCTTGGCTATAAGGAGAGCTCAATCAATATCATAACAAGCCAAGATGTTGGCAACCAGTATTGCATGCTCTAGTGTTAATGCATTATCGACATGAGTTGGTCGGATGTGTTATCTAACAATTACCCACCAAAACTTGGCGAGGAAACTGAGCAAACCCTGATAATAGGCTCCGAGTGTGTGGTGACCCAGATAGGTTCCGGACCCTGCTCAGCAATATAACCATCCACCCATCTCGTTAAGGGAGCTTTGCTCTCTAGATATCTCACCACCAATGGGTGCCTCATGTTTCCCACCCTGTACTCAAACTATACGGTGGATCTGGGCAGGGAACTCTTGTCCAAAAAGCATCCGATGGATAGTGTTCTCTAATATATCCACCTGCTAGCCCCTCATTTGCATCTCGATCAATCTGGGTTGAGTGAACGGCTTATTCTCCTTAGGAAGAGTGTTGTTAATAGTGATCTCATAGGAAACATGGAACTCCCTCACCATAGTCAGGGAATATCATCCGAGTAAATGAGTAAGCTACTGAACCCCGTATCTGATCATCATGTCTTGGAGAGTAGGGATAGAGTTGAGTCTTTTTGGATGACTCTGGGCTCCTTAAAAATGGAGCAGGCTGGCTTGCCCTTCTCCTTCTGTTGTTATCCCTCCATATGAATATCCCATATGCCCTCGATGCACCATCAACTAGTAAGGGTGTTAGGTGGAGATGGTGATGATCTGGGTACGGCGGATAGCTCTATCTCTGATACATATTTGGATCCTGCATTAGAGTTGGACTCCTCTCTAGATGAAGTCATCGGGGGTGAGTTGCTCCAGTCGTTGGCTCCCTCATCAAACTAGGGAGTATGGACGAAAAGAGCCTAAGTCTTCCTAGCTTTGGCAGCTACACTAGTCTGAAGTTAGCAACCTCTAGGTCTGGGTCGACGTTAAGTTCCTCTAATGATCCACTCACGGTTGGGATTTACTCAGCACCTGAAGACACATATCTGAGCCTCCTCTTTAGGGCCTCCATCTCATCATGTCTATCCTTCGGGGCCATAGTACCTGAACCATGAACATTTATGCAGACTGGTTGGCCCACAAATCAAAAATGGAAATGTAAACATTATTCTAATTAAGTTGCATAAGGGTCTAGGAAAGCATCTTTACGGGCCATAGTTGGTACTACGAACCGTAAAGAGTTTTTGTAAAACAATGGTCCAAATAATTTTTTTCCCCGAAAAAGTCTATGACACCAAGTACAAGTCATAAAATGGTTTTCGAGTAATAGGCTGAATCATAGAGAATTCCAGTGTGTGAGTTTATTCCATGCATGGATCTTTAAGACCTGTCTACGAGCCGTAAAGTACTATACAACTCATAGATGGTCTAGTCTGATGGATACTTAGAAACTTAAGTTTATGGAATCTTGTGCAAGGGGCAATTACAACTCATAGAATAATGCACTGGCGGTTAAAAGCCACCATAATGGACCCTATACGACTCAGTTAACTGAGTTTCTAAGCCCACCACAACGGACCCCATACAACGTTTTCAACATTTACTCTACCAGTATTGAAGAAAAACACACGCACCCACATGATTCTCATACCACAACTAATACCCCATTCTATTCAATGTATATACCCTATCAAAAATTAGTAGACATGTTTCCCTAATTATTCCGACCACATATCAATTCATCACACATGGTGGATGATTCAATAGGAACCAAACATACTATTCAAATTATACAGTCAAGGCAATGATACCAATTTGCGGACTTAGACAAACATTTAATCATGGGCAACTGAAATTCAAATTTCACACAAAGGTATTGTGCCTAAACTACCATTCCTAATACATTTTCCAATTCAATCATACAAACATAGGCAAATTAAAGGTTTTTAACTAACCAAAATTAACCAAGTTGTGCGATTAAATTGTAAAAGATGAAGAAGGTGAAAAGGCACTAAACCCTAGGCAAAAATTATCACCGAAAAATAGGGGTACGGCTGCCGTTGGTGGTCGGAGTTTCTTCGGGGTAAGGTTGGCGCGATAAATATGTAAATTAGGTCTAAAATAAGGTAAAATTAATTTGACACCATTATTTATACCTTGACTGGGGCATCTAGAATCTAATGGGATTGCACTTTACAAAACCCTAATTATGGGCCATAGAGTAGTCTATAGCTCGTTAACTATGGTTTTGTAGGACATCCAAACTCTAGATTCTAGAACTAGGTTTCACAGAGTAGTCTATGAATCACAAAAAACTCAACACTTCGAAAAATTTCAGAAAACTTACTTGGGGTCCACGAGCCCCATTCATGACCCTTAGTTTTATCTAGAAATTGTAAAGTTGCTCGTGGACCGGATGAACAACTTTTTGCTCAATAGAAATCTCGAAGAGATGTGTAAGGGTCATAAAGTATTTTTCAGCCTGTCGAACCAATCCTAGAGACAATTCTTGATGCTCTTCTCAGCCAAAAAGTTGCTCGCTTAGCCCTATACCTGCATATTCTTCATAGAACACATGGTTACACTATATGCAACCAGCCTAATGGAAAATATTACAATCAAAATACAAAAAAATAAACTACATGTGAGTCCAAAAGTATAATATAAACCTACAACTACACTATTACATCAAAAACCTTGGGTTGGCTCACAAATATCGCTTGATTTATTGTCGCAGTACAACATGGATAAATTGGTTACTCAAACTTCACCAATTTCCTAGACTTCATTCTTCAAATCATCTGGTCACTTTATGTACTGACAAGTCTTGAAGACAATCTATTCATAATTAATCTAAACTTGAGCTGACCGACTTCCATATCCACTAGTGCTTGCCCAGTGGCTAGGAGCAGTCTTCCCAAGATGATTGGGATGTCAAAGTTAACTTTGCAATCTAGGATCATAAAGTCAAAGGAGAAATACGATCTTTTCAACTTTAACCAGTATATCATATAGTATCCCCACAAGGTTCTTCACTTTGTGATCAGCCATCAATAACCGCATGCTCGTCGGAGTAGGGGCTCCCAATCCTAGCTTCTTGAAGATTACAAGGGGCATCAAATTAATGTTGGAACCTATATTATATAGTACCTTTGTGAGCTCCACATCTCCAATGGTCCAAGGTATAGTGAAAGCACCAAGGTCTTCTCACTTCTAAACCAAGGACCTCGTAGTAATAGCACAACAAAGCTAAAGGTCTTGTGAGAGCTCCTGACTCACAATGTGCTTTTTAGTAACTAGGCCCTTCATGTACTTTGCATACCCTGACATCTGCTCCAATGCCTCAATGAGAAGGATGTTGATGGAGAGTCATTTAAGCATTGACAGAAAGTGCTTGAACTTGCCTTCCTCCTCTCTCTTTTTGATTCATTGAGGGAAGGGGGGAGGAGGCCTAGGAATGGACTTTAATTTCTGTGGTGCATCAGTAGCGTCACTACCCTATTCCTTGCCATGATCATCTTCTACATCTACATCCTTCACTGCAACTATCTCATCTCGAACATTATCCTCATCAACTAGTATGGGAGAATCAGTGATACTCTTTCCACCCTGAGTAGTAACCACCATACACTACCTTTCATTCTTAGGATTTAAAACTATCTTACTAGGTAGTTTACCTCTCTATGACTGATTTAGTTGAGTCGACACTTAACCAAAATTGTTCAACTTGTTTGATAGCCACAGAAAGAGACTCAATTTTATGATTAATGGTGGAAATCATAGATTTCATACCCCTCAAAGTCTCAATCCTATGTTTCAGCTTTCTTCAACAGGTGTTCAAACATCTCCTTAATTCTAGAACAATTTGCACCTGCATAGAGGTTATGTGGTGGCATATAGGGGCCAATTCTGAAGCCATCTCTGTGACCCCAATCTGCATTGCTCTCTGGACCACTGTTCTTATCATAATATCCTCTGTAGTTGTCCCTGTAAGCTTCATCTTGTTGACATTTCGATCTTGGTTTACTTGACCTTGGTGCTAATAATCCTAATTGGACCCTTGGGTATGGTCAAACCACCCCCTATTTAATCAGTAACAAAACATATATCTTCATCATAATAAGACATATCGTACATGGGTTCATGTAGAGGTTATTGAACAACTGCATTGACTTGTTCTTGATTCTACTTCATCATCAGCTCCATCCCTATATGAGTTTGGGCAAGATCTTGCATCATTTCTTCATTGATTTTGGCTTGCTCCGAACCAACACTAACACTGTACGAAATTTTAGTGGATCCACTATCTCTCTTTCCCCATTCACGATTAGTCTTGACAACTCTCTAGATCCGTTTTGCTATCCTTGTGAATGGATGATCTAAGAACATGCTACCCATGACACTGTCAGCACAAGCCTAACCGTTCTCATCAAATGCACAGTAAAAGATCTCCACTAAGGCATCATCAATTATCTTGTTGTCAGGGACACATCTCAAACATTTGGTGAACTGCTCCTAAGTAGTGCGGATCGAATCACCAGGAAGTTGCTCAAGGTTGTTGATTTAGTCATTTATCTTGAGCTTCTTCGATCTAGGGAAGTACCTCTATAAAAAGGTGTTCTATAAATTTGCCCAACTGGTGATCAAACTCTCAAATTAAGATAGCCATAATGTTGCATTGCATGTAAGAGACAATGGGAAGACACGACGTCCCACAATATCCATAGACAGTTTTATGTTCCCATCACACACTTGCAGACGAATGCAACATTGTATAGGTGGCTATGAGGAACCTTCGATGGTAAGCCCATAAATAGACAACGATTTTGCAGCATTTGAAGCAACCCACTCGAGACTATAAAATTTGTGTCTGCGGTAGTGGTGGAAACACAATACCTTTTGTCACCTCTAAAGCCATAGGATACATCCTGTATTGGTTCAACTGATAATCATTGGCATTGAAATCCTAAGGTTGTGGAGCAATGTCCTCAAGACAAGGTAGGCTCTCATGATCGGCACTTTTATTCTTTTTCCTATTTCGAGCTGTATTGGCCACATTGTTGGCGTTATCTTAGGTCATTCTCCTAAATGTTCATTAAATCTCTAAGTCAAGTGGAGTCAAGTGTGTGCCTCGACTTCATGTATTGGGCATACACTACAGTTATACCCTGCAAAGAAAACAAAAACAAAATCGAAAATAAAATGTAAAATATGGGAAATAAGAATTAACACCCAAATACTATAAATTAACTAAGTTTAGCTATATTCACCAAATATGGTGCCAAAATCTTGACGCCGCTCAAGTTACACCTCCTTTTAGAGGATAAAGAGGTCACTGCCAAGAAATAGAATCTAACCAAGGTTACACTCAAATCCACAGGGAATACATAGATTTAAGAGAATTCAATGACTGCAATTCGAGTAGTTAACCAGCTTACTTCCCTAAAGGGGGGTTGTAATAATCAATGAAAAATAAAACTAAACTAACTAACATACAGATGAAATAAATATGGAGAGAAACTAGGGTATGGTGTTCCCCATGATTCCTAACTAAGTATCACCGGATAACCTAATTCTTTTGTAGTGTGTAGCCTATAAGATGGTAAGTTAATTTCATCAATCCCTTTGGTCAAAGGTGAGAGGTGAGCTTCACTATGTGACATGGCCCATCTCCATAGTTTGCATTACTAACCCTTACCTATTAGTCCCAGTACAACCTCCCCTTGAATCTTTTAATTGATCTCTTTCTCTATTCATGTCTACCTTGATCTAGTCAGTAACAATAGATGGGTTCTAAATTTAGCCACCACTAGAGAACATACAAAATGAAGAGAATTAATTAATACATAGATGCACACTTTACAAGGATTATGAATTATTCGATTATACCTTGTTAGTTCTTCAGGGTTCCGACAACCCTAGTTGTGGATTTAGCTACTCATGCTTTGTGTAGATGCAAGAATCGTGAATTGGAAGAACATAGTTAAACAATTACATGACAGAATTACGAACAAGAAAATCCGACTTAAAAGAGAATATCACAAGATTAAAGATGCAATTAAAGTACAAGTTTTCTCAAAACTTCTCCAATGTAATCTCATTTTTTTCTCTCTCTAATTACTGAGTTCTCTGAGTACTATGCGAAAACTTATGAAAATAACCTTAAAAACCTATTAATAACAAGTAAAATACAATTCATAAATGAAATAGCATAACTGGTCGGTATGCCTTACGAAAGGGGTTTACGGATCGTATTGTATTCCATGGCCCTAATTGGGGTCTCGTACAATGTTGCTAGAAATTTTGACTTTAACTCTATGACTCATAAAGTGGTTTATGACCCGTATAGGTGGTTTTGTCTAATGAATCTTCAGAAAGTCCAAAATTTCTTATCCTCAGGGCACAAACTGTGGTCTACGAATCTTAAATCATTCCATGACTTATCTTTACGTTCATAAAACCAACTACAGAAAATCACCCCCACAATGAAATTGTTCACAAAACCACTTCATAACCCGTAGAATGATCTACAACTCGTAAAGGTCTCGTACTACATTAAAATCAGTAATGTCTATATTCTTCCCAAAAATCAAGGCCAAACCTGAAATCTTGCAAATATAACACAAAAACAGATAAAACCAACTAACATCGCATTGAGAACGCACGAATTCCAAGTTTTAAGCATCCAAAGTGCTATATTTTGATAGCACATCAGTTAAGACCTTTATGGGGAGAATTGCTGTTGTTGTATTTATCATGACCCAAGCATAGGGCCTAAACGTGAAACAAACAAGCCTCTTAGCATATCAATCACACATCCTTGGTCGCGAAAGCAAGGTAAACAGTAACAAGAGATATAATAAAAAGGGAAGCGAGACTAAGGGAAAACATGATATCCATAAAACATAAAGAGTCAATCTCATAGCATAACATCATAATATCCAACAACACCTCTAACATGAAATAGAGCAAGGGCCAAGACACTTTACGGGCTCACCCTCATAGTAGCAAATGTTCTATATAAAGAAGTTTCAACATAGCAAGAGTAATAAAGATAGTATCCTCAGACTTGAGGACTGACCAGAGTTTGCTTCAAAGAATCGTACTAGCCACCTCGAGGAAGATCAAATGATGCTTTAGTCCCTATATGGTAATATCATGTAGGAATAGAGTATGCGGTAGCACGTTTGAATGTATTAAATATGTAGGATGCAATACAACAAGACATCAGCCAACATAGTCAACATGCATAATCATAAGCAATGGATAATTATTATCATAATATGGAATTCATGATCAATGCTTGAAGTAAAACATGTTTCTAAATCATTCATCTTGCACAATATATATAGTATACACATATGTGGGAAACGACCTCAACAGACATAGACTAAGTAGCTACAATATGGAATCCAAGGCATGACACACCACAGCAAGGTGGAGTGGGCATGACACTTCCACAGCAAGGTGGAACGAGCATGACACCCCCACGGCAAGGTGGAAGGGACATGACACCCTCCCCCCCCCCGGCTAGGTGTGGTCTACTTGCCAAGGCAAACCAAACATGACAATATTACAAGGTAGATCCACTAGTATAGCAAGGTTAATAATTATAATCTTATGTTAGCACATAGTTTAGAGACAAAAGACTTTATATAAGGACCCCTTGAGTCGATCCCCCATCTTAAGCCTCAATTGGTTCTAAGTGAAATTCCACGGAGTACTTAAAATAACCATAACTTGTATGAAACATGGAAACATGACATGAGTAGATCTTTAAACATGATTGACCTCTAATTGTGAGCCTAACTTGAAATATGAGAGTAGATCATAATCATACATGAAATTTTGCTTTAACTTGAATGGCTCACAAAAGGTAAAGATCATGAAATAGGGCTTAACTTGATACTTGTAAAATCATAGATAATTTTAATGAATTCAGTACATCCTTTAAAGTTATTGATCAATATATAGTCACTTGACTTATAAATCATGAAATAATTCATCAATGACATGCGAATTCTTGACTTGACATTTTATCGAACACTTGGTGGGTTCATGATACTAGTTTAAAGTCATGCAATTCAAGAGTGAAATAAGATGAGAAAACATAATGCAAATCAACCCACCAATATGTGGTAAAACCCTCACGTAGGGTACCTTGAAATCTATAACAAAAGTTCAAGCTATAGCATAGCTTCTTAGCTCAAAACATGCATAGTACCAATAGATATAATCAAATTATGGTATAAGCTTGAAAATGATAGTAATTTCTAATCAATCAATATTTTATAAAACCGCAACATTTTTCATTCTCATAATTCATAATAAGAGATATCTATAGCTAATACAACTTGAAAACATGTAATTTTATGAAAAGAGAGATTAGGCTCCATGGGTGAAGGGAGCCAATGGATGAAACTCACATATCTCAAACTTGGATTTTCTTGAGATGAGCTTGAAGAAATTATAAAGTTAGAAGTGAATGCTTGAGTTCCAAAGTTAAGATTGAGATCCTTGAATATTGTATAAGATATTTGAAGTCAGATTTTTAATATCACGTATGTATTTTGAGATACATGGAAATATGATTATGGGCATTTTCGAAGCACATTTTGGGGCATTTTAGTCTTGATATTGTCACATATGGTGGACTTTGATGTGATATTGGGTATGGACTTGTCGTCACCTCATCATGCTATTCTTGACTATCAAGCAAAGACCGTGACCTCATCTTGCCCCGACTTACCTCATATAGTCTACACTAGAGTATATATCTCCTATCCTGACGTAATTATTTCTTATATGCATGCCTACCAATTGAGGGATAAGGGTTTTTTATCTTATTTACCCTATTTTCTAGTCATTTCTCAGGAGTCCCTACATTGGAGACAACCAGAGTTGCTTAGACTTTAGTCGCTCTTGATCTATGTAAGGGCTAGGCAAGATCTAGATCCATCATTGGTTGTGTTGAAGAGTTTGGTTGCTGGAAATAGGATAGAGGTTTTCTCTCAGGGGGAGATGGTGTAATTCATTACCAAGATTTATTAAATGTTTCAAACATTGATGGTCTTAAGGATATGATCATGAGTAAAGCCCATAACTCTCATTATTCTATTCACCCAAGATCTACTGAGAGGTACCACGGTTTGAAAGAAGGGTATTGGTCTCATGGCATGAAGAAGGATATGGTCAAGTTTGTATGTGAATACCCTAATTGTCAATCAGCTAAGGTAGAACACCAAAGACTCAGTGATTTCACTCAAGATATTGAAATTTCTACTTGGAAGTGGGAAGATGCAAACATGTATTTTGTGGTTGGTTTGCCTCTGAACCGAAAGCAATTGGATTCAATTTGGGGTATTGTTGACCGGAGGACTAAGCCGGCTCACTTCTTATCAGTTGAGCCTACTTTCAATGTTTAGGGAAATTCAAACTAGAGAGGACATGACGAGGTCTTGCGGTTGGAATTCAAGGTTAATTGGGGTGGTCATCTACCATTTATTGAGCTTGCTTACAATAATAGCTTTCATGCTAGCATTGGTATGGCACCATTTGGGGCTTTGTATGGTAGAATGAGTAGGTGTTTGGTGGGATGGTTCGTGTTAGGTGAGATAACTTCTGTAGGCCCGGGTTTAGTCTTAAAGGATGCGGAGAGAGTGGGATTAGTTAGAGAAAAGTGGAAATTGTTCGAAGATATCCAAGGGTTTTACCTAGATGTTGGAATAAGGGATCATGAGTCTTGTATTGGTGATTGGGTAGATGGGAAAGTATCACTTATTAAGTGTCTGATGTATTTTGTAAAGGAAGGCAAGTTAAGTTTCCCAGTATGTAGGCCCTTATTAGATTGTTGAGTGATGCGGAAACGTGGACTATAGATTGGATTTGCCTTCGGATTTAGTTTTTTATGTGACTAAGTTGAGGAAGTTAGTTGGTGATACTGATGTTGTTATTCCTTTGAAAAGTGTTGAGGTTGAGGATAACTGGTCTTATCAGGAAGTACTAATTGAGGTCTTTGATTGGCAAGTGGAGAGGCTTCATAATAGAGATCAGTATATTGAAAGTGCTACGTGGGAGTGGAATCAAGTAGGATGCAACGACACCTCTATCCTTTCCAATCTACTCAAAACCATCGTATTAGGTTCTTCTTATGCTCAATAGTCCTAGTTCTTTTGCTCTTCAGTCTTATGACATGAAATGCATACATGTGCATGAAAATAATTTATTTTATGATGTTAAAATGATTTGAATATGTTTGATATGAGTTCTAACGATTTGATGATTTTCAAATGATAAATTGTGCATTATACCTTGTGTTTTATGCAAGTAGTGACTAAAATCTATCCTTGAACCATATTTACCAACATTTTTCCTTCATAACCCAACCATTTTCACTGAATCTGCCATTATTCTCCCATTTCAAGCTTTTTCTCGTGTGCCTTCTTTTACTTTTTTCAGTTGTGCCTTATTTTTGGACTCATTTTTGCTATTCTCTTCAATCCAAGGCACTTTTCTCCTTGTGTTGGGCATACAACCTATTACATACTGCAAATAAAATCAAGCCACAAAAACAACCATAAAAGTAAAATACAAGAGAATCTAGAAATTAATACTTGAACTAAGTAATAGTGAAATCAAGTCAAGAACCTAGTCATATTCCCCGGCAATGACACCATAATTTTTTATCTGATGTTCACGCTTTAATAAGAAAGTGGTTGTTGTCAGTAATTAACCTAACCAGAGGTTAGGATAGAATCCACAGGGAATACAGGTCTTGACTACAATAATTCACTATCAATCATTTCGAGCATCAATGACTAAAATCTCTAAATAGGGGAGGGGGAGGGGGGAGGATTTGTGATTTAAGAATAAAATTAAAAGTGAACACTATACTAACAATGCAAGAAAACACTCAAATATGGGGAAAACTCGAGAATATTGTTCCCAATGGTTCATTAACTCAATTACCCAAGGCAACATAACTCTAATTGGGAATTCGCATGCAGGATGGTAACTTAGGTTCTTCCAGCCCTCTGGTGAAGGTGAAGGTCGAATTTCACCATGGAGCTTGGTTGGCAACCATGGTGTGCCAACTAACCATTATCTATTGTCCTAGTCAACCTCTCTTTGATCAGCTTTGGTTGATTAAATGAGAACACATCAATCGAATCCTATCGTCTACGTCCCTTTTCCTATTCGTCACTACCTTGGTCGAGATCGTGACAGTAGGCAGGTTTTAGTGTTGTCCACCACCAAACATCAATCATAATGAAGGGAAATATATAATACATGCAAAATCCCAATCATAGAAATGAAAAAAAGCCTATGTTATTTTAAGTCAAATACGTATGGTTCCCACAACCCCAAGTTGTGGGTTCTTAGCTACTCATGGCTAAGGGAAACCCAACAATAATGCAAATAAATGACATAGTTGAGAGTTTACCAAAAGTAATAAAGAATAAGAGCACCACACCTTGCAAAACCACAAGCTTTGGTGAATGGAGAATGAATACAATGTGAATCTTGCAATTCCCAAAAGTGGGTTCTCCAATTAAAATTTGAAACCTACACTAAACCCTAAGGATATTCTAGAGAATATTCAAAGTGTCATGTTTGGGCTCTTAAAATAAAAACTATAATAAAGTATTTAAAGTATATACAAATCCAACCGTAAAAATTAAACAAAAAAGATAGCTAGCAGCATGTACATTGCACAATTATGACTCGTAGGGTAACCTATGAGTCATAATCGGGTCTCGTATCATGCACTTTTTTTGACTTGACTGTTACTACCCACTGGTACAAGTCATTGTTTGGGCTACAATATATATCCTCCTCTCGTAGTCTAGGCATTCAGTTCTTGGTCAAAAATTTTGGCTCTCTGTTTCTTGCTATGAACCCACCTATACGAGTCATAGGGAGACCTACGACTCATAGAGTGGCCTCGTAGAGCTGACCTCCACTTAGCAAATTTTTACATTTTGCTCACTATTCCTTGCAACGAGATCACTCTATGACTCGTAGTTTGGGCTACGACTCGTAGGCAGGCTCATATGTCCTACAATTCAGCAAAATCTGCAACTTTCTCCCAAAATCATGTCAACCTACCTTTTCTCCAACAACAACACAAAAACACATAAAACCCATAAAAAGTCAGATTAAGAACTCAAAAAATCCCTTGTTATAGACATTAAATATGTTATATTTAGATAGCACATCAACACTTCACAACCACCTTACAAGCCCCCACTCAAAGACGAGTTTATTAGGGAATTGAAATCTAACTCTATGGGCCCTACAATCAAAGGCAACACCGCATCTCACGCAACTAATCCACCCCAAGTATGGCATCAAAATCCACCACATCAACCCAACAATTCACAAGGCAAGATCTAATGCAATATGGACATGTAACAACATCTATGAACTTTCTAGCAACAATAAACCCAACAAAAGGGTAGACACAAAAGGTTCACATAACAACTCGGGGCACACTTAAATCCCACTAGCAACAAGATAGAATAATGAAAGAGATAGTGGCACCTGGGCCCATCAAGGCATACACATCAAAGCGAAAGGAATTTTCAACATATCGGTAACAATGTCGGGCACTTCATCCCCTCCTTAAGCCCCTTGATAACCAAGACCACCTTGCCCTTGTGGTCGGTCATCCTTACCTTTGTCGTGAGCATGTGGACATTCCAGAATCTTATGGCCCATCTCACCACACCCAAAACATGCACCCATGTTCTTCCAACATGCACCACTATGATTCCTCCAACATTTTGGGCATCTAAGACGAGTCACCCCATCCTCATCCCTTTTACTCTTATTGCATTTATGAGGACAATCCATCCTCTTGTGCCCCTCTTCACTACAACCGAAGCAAACATTGGTGCCCCTCAAATATGGGCCTCTATACACCTTACCATATGTTGGACACATAGCATCACCTCTATCTTTGAGACTTTGTAACTTCCCTTCAAAATGGTCCCTCTTGGCCTCACTACCCCTTCTCTTACCATTTGAAGTATCGGGAGCACTCACTTGTTGATTGAGATGAGTTGTCAATTCTGTCACCGCTTTGGACAGTACCTATAGAGCATTATGAACTTCCTCATACGATATATCACTATCCTGAGTAGGTACCAAAACCCCAACAAGGTTGATGAGGTATAAACCCCCCAACAAGGTTAACAAGGTACGAACCCCTAGACCAGGTTGCACAGGCCTACCACCTCCCGAGCGAGGTGATCGGGGTACAAACCCCTCAACAAGGTTACCTGGGAATACAACCTCCTGAGTGAGGCTTAGTCATCCCTAACACTATAGAGATAATATAATATACATACATTTCTTCCATCATAATCATATAAATACATTCCTTTCATTATCATAAAGTCATTCAACTCATAATTAATGCACTGGACCTTCAATTCCTCTAGAAACCATAATCTGTATATTTTAACAAACACTTGGTGGATGTGTAGTGCTAGTGTGAAATCATGCAATTTAAGAGTGAAATCATCCTTGAAAATTCAATGTAAAACCATCCATACATACTTGGTAACACCCTCAAACAATATACATCAAAATCCTTCATCAAATCTCTCAATAGATCTTGGTTTCATAGCACAAAATATGCTATAACAGTCACAGTTTCACAAACCCCAACATTGTCGTGACCCAAGTCTAGGGTCTAGACGTGACACCGTGAATGGGGAACCCGAAGGAACCCCAAACAATCCTCTTAACTTTTCATTATACATCATTGGTCATGGAAGTATATAAAAGACATGAAGAGTAAGAATAGGGAAAAAGAGAATAAGGTGAAAGCTTGCATAACATCATAAAAAAGAGACAAGAGTCAAAGCTCATATCATAGATATATAACATGTCCAAAAGCACCTCTAATACATAGATAAGAGCAGGGGCCAAGACAAAGCAATCGGGCTCATCCTCATACTCAAAATAGAACATAAGAAGAATGTATCAATACATAAATAATAGGAAGCATGGACTAAGGTCCCCGAAATAGAGAAATCACCAACCAACTTGAGTAGTATAGAATTATCCATGTGGAGGAGGAGGATAATCAACTTGAGCTTCAGTCCTTACATGGTGATATCATGTAGGCAAGAGTATGCATTAGTACATTTGAATGTACTAAGTATGTGGGATACAATGCAACAATAGATAGACATCATATTCAAAATGCATACATTAGATAATAGTCATAATATAACAATATGACATGTATGATCAATGTATAATCAAAAACATGCTTAATAACTCATGCTCATATAGGATATCATATGTGTAGAAGAGACCAAGCCAGATTTCCGAAGTACAAATCCCTTGGTAGATTAGTGATGACAGCACCCATCACCCTAGTGTGCTAGATTTCCAAAGTACAAACCCCTTAGAGGTTAGTGATGATAGAACCCACCACTCTTGTGTGTGAGGTACAAACCCCTCATCAAGGTTAGTGATGATAGCACCTATCACCATAGTGTGTGACACTTTAAATAGGATTCATCATGTACACAAGCTCATTTCATCATCATATAGTCATTCAAATCATATCTCATGCTTTGGACATTCAATTCCTCAAGAAGCCATAACCGGATATTTTATCAAACACTTAGGGGGTGTGTAATGGGAGTAAAAGAAAATTTATTGTAGAAGCATCAATTACTACCTTGAAACACCTCTAGGATATTCACATCAAAACCCCTTATCAAATCCAACATTAAATCCAAGATTTAGAGCTCAAAATATGCTAGAATGACCACACATTCATGAACTCAAATCACTATGCAGTAAATTTCTTAATATACAAGACTCACATGTAAAATCAACTTTAAATCATGCAATTTAAGTAAAAAGGGATCTTACACACCATGGGTGAAATGACCTAATGGTTCAAAACCACATACCTTGACTTTGGAGAACACTTGAAGAAGATTAGAGATAGAGATTTGAAGCTTGATTAAGATTGGTCTTGAGATTTGGACTTGAATTTAGGGTGAAATATGCATCCAAATGTTTGAGTATTGGGGAATGTTTTGGATGATATGAGGGTGAAATAAGACTAAAAATAGGTATTTTCAAGTGTGGGAACCCTTAGGATGATGAATTAAATGTCTTGGATGAAAAAATTAAAACCGACACCAAAAATAACAGGGGCACGTCGAGGAAGTAAGGTGGATTTGTCTCTAGAAATCGCATTATCAGCACAAATGATTTTTACAAAAATGGGAATAAATCCTTCATCCGATCTCGGGATGAGGTGAAACAAAGTACGTTGGAAAGATAATTCAAAGAGCTTTAAGGTGGTAGGTCGTGGGCAACTCAACTCTTTGTGTGCTATGAGATATGCCCCCTTCAAAGTTGACCCTCCTAAATAGCATTTTTTTGTGATTTTCGGATTTTGATATGGTTACTCTAAAATTCGGGTTAGACCCATTTTCCACTCAATTTGACCCTCTGATCAATAATATTAAGTTGAATTTTTGGAATAACGAATGGATATTTAGATACATGGAAATTACGATTCTGGGTACTTCCGAGGCACATTTTCGGGCACTTTTTTGGCGTCGTTATAATATCTCCCCCTTGGGAACATTCGTCCCCAATGTAAAAGAGGCGTACAATACAAGAGTGATCATCAAAAAATCAACCCCAACAAGAATGCTATTTACATTAAAAATACCATTTTTAAAATCTCAACATAAGTGTAAATTCATCATAAGTTTGCCAACTTAAACATGAATGCACATGAAAGACATGGGGCTGGAACACAGAACTTGAAATCACATGAAGAACCTAGTTGTTATCTTAGGCTTTATTAGGGTGAATGATGTCATAATACCTATTTGGCTTCCTTGGAGACACCTTTGACTTGATGATCCTTTCAAGAGGGCATTAATGAACACCACATCCTCATTAATCAACTTCTCCACTCATCCATCTAGCACCTCCATCGGGACCTTCCCCTAAGCCAACTTGTCCTCCATATCACCCACAATTTGAAAGAGTGTTATAGCACTAGGGTCACCAACAAATCCCTACAACCTAGAAGCATGACAAATTGGATAAATCATAACCCTGCCATAGGCAATTCCCAAACTTATGCAACCTTACTAACCTCCCTCTACACTCTATAAGGACTCATAATCGCAACTCCATTGTCAACCTTAAATACACCTAACCCACTTGGTACCATAACCACCATCTCCCCCTTAGGAGACAACCTCCACTCTATAGCCTTCTCACCCAAAACTTCCAACTCTAATAAGGCGGAATCAAGGCTTTGCTTAATCTAAACCTCTTAACCAAAGGAGATTTGGAACCATCAAGAATTCTACACCACCATGCTCAGCTTCCATCAACCTAACTTCCAATATAACCAACCGATGGACCCTACTAGTCTCCTCCCTGCCACTATCAGCCACTCATGCTAGGCTACCTAGAGCACTGACCACAACATTAGCCTTATCGGGGAAAATTAATGCACACTCATTTTGTAATCCTTAAGGAATTTTGACCACCTTCTTGCTATCCACAATCCACACCTTCCATATTTAGCAAACAACCACTTATTCCTCAAGGCTTACAACACTATCCCTAAATGATCCACAAGCTCTAAATAAATCAATACCTCATCACTAGAGACCACCACAAAGATACCCAGGTAGGCTTCTAAGACCCTATTCAAGATCCCACAAACACCACCGGTGTATAAGTCAACCAAATAACTCCAGTAACAATAATAGTGCTCACTCCTAGTTCAATAGGACACTTAAGGTTATTACCTACCCTCATCCACACTTGGGAGCAAAACTCATACCAAAGATCAATCTTAGAGTAGCTACTAACCCATTATAGTTGACCAAATAGATTGACCATCCTTGCCCATCATATTACAAGCGTACGGGTTCTACACTTATTAGAAACATGCTATGTAAGTAGCCCAAACTACCCCAAAGAACCCCAATACGATAAGCTAAGTCGTCATCCAACAAGAATACTTATAATTTGCATGTAAATAACTTCAAAGAGGCAATAGTCATTTTCCAAATCATTTCAATGCACAATTGGGCTTAAAAGCCAAACACCATTCATAATAATTCATACTTAGGCTCAAATGCCAAAATCATAATTTCATAGTCATAATACTCATGCATAGGAATAACCTATTCATTTACAAAATGGTGCAAGCACCCAAAATGCTTAAAGAGCCAAAATCAAAGACATATATGTGATCACAATATTGTCATAACCAACCTTTTATCAAAATTATACTATAAAATGAAATTGGGCTTACGCATATCATAATTCTTTTCAAAATAATCCTTGTAGATAAATGAATATACTATGAACAATGAGCAAATGACATGGGTAATTAAGACTTCATTTAAAATCAACATTTATATTACAAAGTTGAACTGAAAAAATAGTTAATTCCATATTTAAATCCATAGTGTAATCCTTCATGCATAAATCATTTAAAAAGGGAACATGCATACTTATGACTCCATAAATCCAAAGTAAATCCTCATATAGCAGCTTTTCACATTAAAATCATCAAATAAACACTACTCATGCATTTATAGAATTTTAGGAATCATAATATTCAAATCCCAAATAAAAATAAGTAAAATCCATGTAGTTTTTCTTGAAAATAATTTTGGCTCTCCTTGATTGGAAGAAACCAAGGATCAAACTAGAGACACATGAATCCTACTAGTATAAAGGAATAATACAAGAAATAGCAACTCCCGGACCTATCAAAACACCCTACTCACAACCTTCGGGAATAGGCCACTGACCCAAGACTAAGGACTAGGCTAATCTTTAATCACCTTTGTCTTACTAATTTCCACCTTAATACCATCACCCGGCACCACACATCCTAGGAAGGCAACTTCTTATCACCAAGATTCCCAATCTCCTACTTAGCAACAAACCTTCTTCCTTAAACTTGTAGTACTACCCTCAAATGATTTACATGCACTACCTCATTAGGGAACGAACCATATTAGCATCACCAAAACCATCTTAAACTTAATAGAGTGGGGAATAAAGATCTTACTCATGAGACTTATAGGCATACCCAGTGTACTAGTCAAACCAAAGGACACTACCCCAATATTCAAAATATTGGAAAGGACATTCAAAGCCTCATCTACCACCACCAACAATTTTATAGACAAAATAACTTAGGTTCAACACCTACTTTTCTCACAATATGACAAATGCAACCCCTTAGAGATCAGTTGTACCTTAAGATAAGAAATTGACCTACCTCCCTTGCTACCACTTAACAATCTCCCTCTTAAAGATGGGCTCATTAGGGATTTGAGATCTAGCTTTACGGGTCCCACCATCCATGAAACCACAATATGCATGTAACTATTCCACCCCTAAAATGACATCAAAATTTACGATACCAACTCCAACAAGCCACAAAGCAAGACCTAATGCAATACAAACACAGATAAACACTATCAATATTATAGCAACAATATACCCAACAAAAGAATAGATACCGAGCACACAACAACTTGGGAAAACAACAAGCCCCACTAGCAACCCAAAACAACAGAGAAGAAATAGTGGCACACCGGCCTATTAATGCATGCACAACAATGACAAGGAAACTTCAGCTTATCTTCATTCGCCTCTCTCTTTGAAGTGGAATGATCAACTAGAAGAGCAAAAATATTCATTAGAGGGGGAAACCCTATCTCACTTCTAAAGCATGGCATAGACCATGAATAAGGGAAACATTTCCTAAAACATCTCATAACCTCCTACTTATAGTCGTGGTGCACAACAAAATAATGAATAAGACTCTAATCGACATGGTATGTTGGACTCCAAGGATCTATCAACCTAGTGCTATGATACCAAGTTTGTCATGACCCAAGCCTAGGGCCTAAACGTGACACAACAAATGAGGAACCTGAAGGAACCCCAAACAAGCCTCTTAACATTTCATTGCACATCATTGGTAGCGGAAGCATATAAAAGACATAAAGAGTTATAATAGGGGCAAAAGGACTAAGGAGAAAGCTTGCATAACATCATAAAAAGAGACAAGAGTTAAAACTCATATCATAGATGCATAACATGTCTAACAAACACTTCTAATACATAGATAAGAGCGGGAGCCAAGATAAAGCAACCGGGCTCACCCTCATAGTGAAAATAGAACAAAAGAAGAATGTCTCAATACATAAATAAGAGGAAATATAGGCCGAGGTCCCCGAAATGAAAGACTCACTAACCATCTTGAGTAGTACCAAACTAGCCACGTGGAGGGGGAGGATAATCAACTTGAGCTTCAGTCACTACATGGTGATATCATGTAGGCACGAGTATGCATTAGTACATTTGAAGGTACTAAGTATGTGGGATGCAATGCAACAATAGATAGACATCATATTCAAAATGCATACATTATACAATAGACATAATATAACAATATATCATGTATGATCAATGCATAAGTAAAAATATGCTTCAGTAACTCATGCTCATATAGGATATCATATGTATAGAAGAGACCAAGCTAGATTTCCAAAAGTACAAACCACTTGGTAGATTAGTGATGATAGCACCCATCAACATAGTGTGAAGTACAAACCCCTTATCAAGGTTAGTGTTGATAGCACCCATCACCCAAGTATGCTAGATTTCTAAAGTACAAACCCCATGGTAGGTTAGTGATGATAGTACCCATCACCCTAGTGTGTGAGGTGCAACCTCACACCTCTCATCAAGGTTAGTGCTGATAGTACCCATCACTCTAGTGTGTGAGGTACAAACCCCTCATCAAGGTTAGTGATGATAGCACCCATCACCCAAGTGTGTGAGGTATAAACCCTTCATCAAGGTTAGTGATGATAGCACCCATCACCTTAGTGTGTGAGGTACAAACCCCTTATCAAGGTTAGTTATGATATAATCCATCACCCTAGTGTGCTAGATTTTCAAAGTACAAACCCCTTGTTAGGTTAGTGATGATAACACCCATCACCCTAGTTTATGAGGTACAAACCCCTCATCAAGGTTAGTGAGGATGATACCCCTCACCCTAGTCTGTGTCTCTTTAAATAGTATTGCTCATGTAGATAAGCTCATTTCATCACCATATAGTCATTTGAATCATATCTAATGCTTTGAACCTTCAATTCCTCAAAGAAATCATAATCAGACATTTTATTAAATACTTAGGGGGTATGTAATGTAGGTAAAAGACCATGCAATTTAGAGATGAAATAATGTGGGAAAATCTTTTGAAAAACCATCAATCATTACCCTGCAACACTCCCAAGACATTCACATCAAAATCCCTCATGAAATCCAACATTAGATCCAAGAAAGCGATCTATGCTTGAACCTCCTTAGAAGATTGATTGGTCATAAATAGGTTATCCAAGATCTAGAGCTCAAAACATGCCAGACAAACCATAAATTCATGAATTCAAATCACTATACAGTAAGTTTCTTAATATACAAGACCTACATGTAAAATCAACTTTAAATCATGCAATTTAAGTAAAAATAGAGCTTAGGCACCATATTAGAAAGGACCCAATAGTTCAACACCACATACCTCGACTTTGGAGAACTCTTGAAGAAGATTGGAGATGAAGACTTGAAGCTTGAATGAAATCCTTAATTTGATCTAGTGTTTTGGGACTTGAATTTAGGGTGAAATATGAATATAAATGTTTGAGTGGGTATTCAGAAATATTTTGGATGATATCAGGGTGAATAAGGCAAAGTATAGGTGTTTTCAATTGTGGGAACCCTTAGACCCAAGACTTAAATGTCTTGGACCCAAAAAACTAAAACAACCACAAAAAATAATAGAGGCGCATCACAGAAGTAAGGCAGATTTATCTCTGTAAATCGCATTCCTTCATCCGAACTCGAAATAAGGTGAAACCAAGTGCTTTAGAAAGTTAATTCAAAGAGCTTTAAGTTGGTAGGTCATGGACCATCAATTCTTTGTCTGCTAAGAGATATGCCCCTTCAAAATTGACCCTCCTAAATAATGTTTTTTTTTTAATTTTTGGAGGTTGCTCTAAATTTTGGATTAGACCAATTTTCCACTCAATTTGACCCTCTGAGAAAGAATATGAAGTCAGATTTTTGAAATAATGAACAAAATTTTAGATATATGGAAATTACGATTTTGAGTACTTTCGAGGCACATGTTCGGGCTCTTTTTTGGGTCGTTACAAACATAGTATGCAGTGAAATTCATATTCGGATGTCACAATTGCCAACAAGTCAAAGCTGAACATCAAAGGACGGGTGGGCTAGCCCAAGATATAGAAGTTCTTACTTAGAAGTAGGAAGAGATCAACATGGATTTTGTGGTCAGTTTGCCTAAAACTAGGAAAGATTTTGACTCTATTTGGGTTGTGGTGGATAGAATGATAAAGTTGGCTCACTTTTTGCAGTCAAAACCACTTATAGTGCTAAAGATTATACCAAGTTGTATATACATGAGTTGGTAGATTACATGGGGTTCCATTGTCTAACAATCTTGGGACCAAATCAAACTTATATTTTTCCAACTATCCACTTTCGGACTAACTAACACCAATCTTAGATTCCAAAAGACTTTAAGGCTGAAGAAATGGTTATTTACTAATACATGTTCAAGGGTATATGGAAACTCTATATACGAGTTCATGCCAACGATAGGATTCTTTATATACTAATTCATGCCACAAAGGTAAGAAAGTTTTACATACCTTCTTTCTACTCCAAGTTGATCC
>JAOTQR010116238.1:0-24811 GCA_025774065.1 Solanum ossicruentum | reverse complement strand
TCAGGTCATGGTACATCTTAGTTGATCCTGGATGGATGGAATATCAGGAATAATGGGCTTCTTCCATTATCTTCTTTATTAAACCATTAGTATTAAGTACACATAATTTGTTCTGGTAGTATAGTACTCCATTTTTTTTAAGGTTAAAGACCTTTACCATACCCTGACTTACCTATTCCTTAAGCCGTCACAGAACAGGATCCTCAAACTATTTTTATTTCACCTCCATTACCAATGAAGACTTCGTAGCATTCTGCACAATAACCCCTTCCTTTGGAGTTACAAGAAGGCGAACTCCCAAACTGGCTAACTGGCGTAGATCTTTAGCCATCCCCTGACTTATCCCAACTGGATCATCAGTATTCATGATTGCCTTACGACTTAGAGCACCAGCTACCACATTTGCTTTCCCCAAATGATATAGTATATCAACGTCATAATCCTTTATTAGCTCTAGCCATCTCTGCTGTCTCAAGTTTAGATCTTTCTGCTTAAAGATGTATTGCAAGCTCTTATGATTAGTATATATGTCAACATGGACCCCATACAAATAGTGGCGCCATATTTTCAACGCAAATACAATTGTTGCTAGCTCAAGATCATGCGTTGGATAATTTTTCTCATGTGGTCATAGTTTTCTGGATGCATAAGCAATTACCTTACCATGTTGTGTCAATACACACCCTAAGACAACTCCTGAAGCATCGCAATACACCGCATACTCCTCAGTGCCTTCTGGAAGTACTAGCACAAGCGCAGAAGTTAGCTTATTTTTCATCTCCTGGAAGCTCCTTTCATATGCATCATTCCATTAGAACTTAGTTTCCTTATGTGTTAGCTTTGTTAGAGGTTCAGAAATAGAAGAAAACCCTTCAACAAACCTCTTGTAATAACCTTCCAAACCCAGGAAGCTCCGAACTTCTGTGGGCGTTGTTGGTCTCGGCCAATCTTTTATAGCCTCTATCTTTTGTGAATCGACTCTTATTCCCTCCTCTGACACAATATGACCCAAGAATGCCACTCATTTTAGCCAAAATTCACATTAAGAAAACTTGGCATATAATTGTCGATCACGAAGAACCTGTAACACCTGTTGCAGATGGTTTGCACGATCCTTTTCTGATCTTGAATATACCAAAATGTCATCTATAAACACTGTTACAAATACATCCAAGAATGGCTTGAATACCCTGTTCATCAGATCCATAAAAACTGTTGGTGCATTCGTTAGCCCAAATGACATAACAAGAAATTCAAAGTGACCATAACGCGTTCTGAAAGTTGTCTTGGGTATATCTTGCTCCTTTACCCTCACTTGGTGATAACCTGATCTCGAATCAATCTTTGAAAAGCATTTGGCACCCTGTAACTGGTCAAATAAATCATCATTCCTGGGGAAGGGATATTTATTCTTAACTGTCACCTTATTCAATTGTCGATAGTCGATACACATTCTCAAGGTACCATCCTTTTTGCGTACAAACAACACTAGTGCACCCCAAGGGAACATACTTGGTCTTATACAACCCTTCTCTAGTAAGTCTTTTAACTATTCTTTTAATTTACGTAATTCTGTCGGGGCCATTCTATATGGAGGGGTAGAAATAGGCTGAGTGCCTAGAAGTAAGTCAATACCAAAATCTATTTCTCGTTCAGGGTGTAAACCTGGAAGTTCTTCAGGGAACACATCAACAAATTCATTCACTACTGGAACTGACTAAAGAGTTGGCGATTTTGCCTCCATATCCCTTACTTTAACTAAATGACATATAGACCCCTTGGATATCATCTTTCTAGCCTTAAAATAAGAGATAAACTTCCCCTTTGGTGCCCCAACATTACCTTTGCATTCAAGAATTGCCTCATTTGGAAAGTGGAAGTACACTCTCTTAGTTCGGCAATCCGCAGTGGCATAACAAGAAGCTAATTAATCCATACCCATTATAACATCAAATTCCACCATTTATAGCTCAATTAGGTCAGCCAATGTGTCATGGTCACAAATAGTTACTACACGCCATAATAGATTCACCGGTTGGTGTAGACACTTCAAATGGTTTGTTCAATAATTTGGGAGTTCTCTCAAGCTTCCCAGCAACTAGTGGAGTGATGTATGATAGTGTAGAACCAGGGTCAATTAATGCATATACATTATGTGAAAAGATAGACAATGTACCTATTACTACATCAGGTGAAGCTTCCAAATTTTGTCGACTCCCTAGTGCATAAGTGCGATTCTGGACCCTGCTAGAGCTAGCTGCCCCTCTAACACCTCTACCATGACTCATAGGAGCCTATTGACCCCTACTTGCTGGAGGAACTGATGATGATGATGCAACAGCTGACCTAGTAGATTGTGCCACACCACCTATATACCTCCTCGGGCAATCTCTTATTATGTGCCCTGGTGCACCACACCAATAATAAACATTTGTCCCAACACAACATATACCTGGATGACTCCTTCCACACTGTTTACAAGGCTGCCTAGGAGTCATTGGTTGGCCTACCGAATAACCCGTTGTCCGGGAACCTTGCCCTTCACCCCGTTGACCAGGCTGATTACTTCTAGACCCTTGAAATTGTGGTGGAGCGCTGGCTGTAGAATAGGAGGATGATGGCCTATCTACATATCGGTGAACTCTATCACCCATTATAGCAACCACATTAAGAGCATACCTTGCCAGGGAATTAAATTGAAGGCTATACTCCCTCACACTCATATTCCCCTGGTGGAGGTTCAAGACTTGATCTGCACGGGCCTCTCGGATCTCCAATGGCAAGTAATGATCAAGAAATGCCTCTTTGAATTCTTCCCAGGTGGTTGGAGTTGCATCTATACCCTTAGATTGCTTCCAAGCTTCGTACCACAATATGGCCATACCCTTCAGCCTATATGTCGCCAATTCGACAACTTCTATACCACTTACATGCATAACATCTAAGGTACACTGAATCTGATTAATAAAATCCTGGAGGTCTTCATTGGGGTCTAACCCAGTGAAAGATGGAGGGTCCAAGTTAAGAAAATCATGTATCCTTGTGCCAGTTGCTCTATTTGTGCCACTTGTACCCATAACTGGACCTTCCTGGCTTTGGCCTTGACCAGCAACTATACGGTCAGTAGTTGGACTGCATTTCTCAGATCCTGCACAGTGGCATCAATTGGTAGTTCTGGAGGAATTCCACCACTCTTGGGTTCATCAGGAACTAGAGGAGTTGGAGATGTCTGTGACAAAGATTCCTCTTGAACCTCATCTCGTTGTCTCCCCTAGCTGGGTATACCAACCACCACTTCTATTCCCTTCCCTTTACCTTCATTCTATCTTGTTTCTGGCATACTTGTTATACAAAAGAATTTGGGAATTAGACATAATACACATTTTACACTTAACTTTGTGGCACGATCTAAAGAATGGAAAGAAAGTAACAACTCCTAAATGCCACATAGCCTCCTGCTTATAAATATGGTGCACAACACATCGATAAATAGGATTCTATATAGGAACGGCTTTGTAGACTCCCTAGGATGATCCGATCTGATACCACTTCTGTCACGCCCCAAAGTCCCATAGGGCGGACTGGCACCCGTTACCGAAAAGGCTCGGGAGAACCAACCTGTATCTATGTATTTTCTATACATACTATAAGGGGTTTCTTCGTTTGGCATGCCTTTAATAAGATAAAAAGTGATAACAAGCCAAAAAGAAATGCATATGACTACGCCGTTAGAGCCCAAGTGTCTATGGTACGAGACATGACTTCACTTTGTTGTACATAGTCTACAAAGCCTCTAGATAGAGAAAAACATCTGATAAGGGTCGGGACAAGCCCCGCCTCAACAAACTATGCAATAAAAACACGTAAGCTCTAGACATGTACATATCCCCGAAGCAACCTGGAGCTTGATGACAGCAACTAAATATCCTGTACTCCTACTGGGGAGATCTACTAGCACCTGTACCTGCAGCATGAAATGCAGGTCCCCCGTAAGAGACGTTAGTACGGGGTAATGTACTGAATATGTAAGGCAGGATATACCGTATAATAAGTAACAACTCAAATGAAACAATGCATCTGTAGAAGATCAAGGACCGCCCTAAGTTATACTGTGGAATTTTATACTTTATGTTCTTTATATCACTTTACCTTTACTGTAAAATATGTGCACAGTTGTAACCAAGTGACCAACTGATCAGTGGTAAACTGTACCGGGATCGTCCCTATGCTAGGTTCTTCATGAACCCCGTCGGGCTACCACCCGTAATACTGTATCGGGATCGTCCCTATGCTAGGTTCTTCATGAACCCCCTCGGGCTACCACCCGTTAAAACTATATACTTTATCTTTCAATTACCTTTGAGATGATTCTTTTGGTGGCCATAATATTTGAGTTGTAGGACTGTATTTGTATCATATGACATGTAGATAATCATATAATAAAATATGACAAATAAAAGAGTGCATTGGATAAACAATGAAATGCATATGAAATGGAACCACTTACGAAATTTATTTCGTAACAAGAACTCATGTAACTTGGTATTCAAGCATGTCTGCAGTCTTAAAGGTGACTATGTATGGAATCATATGAGCATGTATAAGAGTGGAGACATGGTTGATAGTTATGTTGGAGTTGGTAAGTGCCTTTATGTACCCAGGAGTGATCTATGTTTCATGCCAAGTGATACGAAATCAAATAACCTTACATACCTCGTCGTCAGACCTCCTTACTATCTCAAAACAACCTTCCCTTCCTTCAAATAGTTATCTACAACATAGTAGGTGATAAAACTAGTATTAGCAGCCAATATGCACACCTTGGCATCCCAATCACATAAGAAAACAATACATGGCCAGCAAGCGGGTGTTTATAAACTCGGGCGTATTGCTTTAACCTTTCCGCCCTAACCGTATTTTCTAATACACATTAGCATGTACACATCATGTACAGCCTATTTTAAGTCCATAATAGCCTTACAACAGCCCATAAAGCACAACATATAACAATTCCACACAATCTAAAATGGACAGCATAATGTTACCTTTCCTCGCTACCTTTCGACCTTAACAATTCCAAATTGGTTCCAACCTTAACCTAATTGTTCCATCAACATTTATACACACAACCAGCTATGAACCAATTTCAGAATAGTAACAAATTAGTGATTAAGGACGTGAAGTAACAACTTGCTTTCCAATAGTCCACAAGTTCGTACGAAGCACATATTGTGATATCCTATAATGACTCGCTTTTGTGGACTGTAAAAGTAGTTAATCAGCCCTTTTACACTACTGTAAAACCAATCTTCATTGAAAAGTTAAGTACTAATACATAATAAAGCTAGCCAACAAGAAAAAACCTCTTAATCAACAAGAAAAGTAGACAAGAATCCTTAGTATACAATCTGTCCAGAAATTCCAGCATAGGTGAGGTTAACTTGTCTCTTCGGTTTTGATAAACAATCTATACTAGGTTCTTAAATAAATTTACTTACCTTCAAAGTCAAAGTTTAGATCTTCTATAGTGACCTTTGTGAGGTTGTAAAGCTTGTCTTTCACCTCCTTAAACGAGAGCAAATAAACACCAAGAAAGCAGATTTTTTTTCTTACCTATGTTGAAGTGAATTTGTGAGCTGTTCTTATCCCTCTTTAAAGGCCTAGCTTGGCCAACTTATTCTTGAACTTTTGACGATATTAAGATACATACTAGTAAGCTTCTTATGCAGTAGCATGGCCCTTGAACTTGGGCCTAAATGGGTCACCAACTTGATGGACTTGGCCTACCTATTTTTCAGCTTTCTTCTTCACTTGGGTTGGCCGAATTTGTTAAATGTTTTGTGATGTCTTTGGGCCCTTTTTGTTATACTTCTTGGGCTAAAAATATATCCCATTTATGATGCTAAGACATCGGCTGACGTTACCCCTTTGACTCAGACTTTATTCGTAATCGAACTTAGACAAATTCGACGTCGCGCCTCGTCTCCGCTTAACTAGTGATTTTAAGCTAAGCAAGTAGGTGACTCACCTGCTCGCTTCTAAGTCCTACAAGCACCTCAATTCTTTTACTTCATTTAAGGCCATAATCTCCTTAATTCGACACAAAACATATATACCCTGGATCACTTTAAGTGTTAAACACACATATAACCCATTAACACGATATTCAAGCACTTTTAACATTTAGTGTCAATTGGTTCAAATCATGTCATATTTCATTTGAATTATACTAGTATTGTAATGTGTGAGGTGTTACAATAATAATCCTACGTTTAAGTGTCATAAAAGTCATATTTTAACGACTTATCAACACCCTTAATTTAGAATCATTTCTTGTCCTCAAGTGTTTACTACAAAACAAAACTCACTGACGTGCAAATACAAGTATTTTATAGGAAGTATATAGCGACCCCTCAATCATCAAACTCATTCCCCAAAAGTAAATTTGCAATGTACGCAAACCCCAAATAACTTACAAAGATCAAGTTAAGAAATATATTATTCACAGTTGACAAAGTAAACCAAGAAAAGACATCTCAGTTAGTTTAGCAACCAAATAGTGCAAGGATAGTGCTCTCACTACAATGAAGTCTCACACACAATATATACATGAAAAACAAATACCGGAATATTAGAAACTACACTCAAAAAGGATATCCGATCAATACACAGTTAACAACCATAGTATTGCCCTTATTTTCACTACTTTGACTCTCGAATGACTTTTTAGGACCACCTTAGGACTTTGAAGCTTGTATCATTAGCTCGAGGATTCATTTCAAGGATTTTGAACAGTGTCACTAGGTAGTGTACCACTTTTCCTCTTATTTACTACTACTAAAAGTTGGCCCATTTTCTGCTCCAAGTTTTTGATGGAGATTGAGTGTGACTCAACCCCTTGATTCATTCTTAACGTATCACTCCTCAGCTTTTTGATGCCAACTTCAGTCGAATCTACCTTTTGGAGTACCTTCATCACCATCTCCTCCAACCTTGAGTTACTTGACCATATTTCGACCCTATCTCTATTTTTGGAATGTACATAAGCACTATTTTGATAAGTTTTATAGTTGGCTCTTTGCTACCAGTTCCCTTGATTACTATTTTCTCCTTTATCATAGTACCTGTCCGATTGATAGTTCAAACCTTTGTTCTCGAAGTGTAAGTCTGAACCCCCCTAGTTGTTTAAGAAGTTGGCATCTTCATGAAATTCAAAGGCATGATCATAATAAAAAATGGAATTATCTACAGCCTTTACCCTTTCCCTCTTTCAACAATCATTTGGTAAGTAAGTCCATCTGGGTCTTGATGTGAGCCATGTACTGGTCTCACTCATTTTCTCTTATGTTTTGTCTACTGACATCTCAAACATGAATGCAGTTCTATCTAAATCTCATATATACCATGCCCTATTATTCTCTGAGACTTGATCTAGAATTTTTATGGCATCTTGGAATGTCCTTTCTATGAATAACCCTCTAAAGTCTATATCAACCACTAGTTTAGTAACAAAATCACAACTTCTATAAATTACCTCTTTTCAAATGTCTATCTATGAGATTATGATTTGGGCATTGCATCATTTTCTATCTAAACCTCTCCTAAGTCTCATGAAGGGCCACTGACGGTTTCTGCTTATGGGCATTTATTTCATCCTTAAGTTGCAGCTTTTGAAATGGTGGAAAGAACCTCTCTAAAAAGTTTTTTTTAGCTCCACCTAAAAGGTGATAGAATTGTGTGACAACTCATTGAGCCACTTCATTGCCTCCCCAGACAGAGACAATGGAAATAAATGTAGGCGGATGACTGATTAACTCATCCCAGGAATATCCGATGATTTGCATGTGCCAATGAAATTCATCAAGTATTGGTTTTTCATCCTCACTAGAGACTATATTGTATAAGACCTTTGATCATAAACATCACCTTGTGAGGAAGTGAAGGAAGCATTGTAGCACCAGTAACACTCACCACTATCTAAGTTGGTATCATCAACATCATATGCTAAATGTATAAGCCTCTAATCTTGGACTTGTAGTGCTAGCTGATGTTGTGGTAGAGGTATGACTCCGTCATTTAATACATTTTTGCCACCATTATCCCAAGATGGATTATCACCTAGCTCTCTTGCTCTTTATGCCTGACGATCTTGTGCATTCATCCTCCTAATAGATCTTTTCAACTCAGGATCGTAGGAAATCAATGATGGACCCTTACTTCGGGTGTCTGGCATACAAAACCTATTCTCTACATAGAAACAAACAAAAACAAGAAGCAAAATCAAGAAATACAACTACAATTGAGAATAAAAAATCAATAGATTACTTCAAAGCCGTACTACCCCACAACGACACCACTTTTGATAGAATTCAAACATACACTTTTTACTGAATATGAAAGATCGTTAGTAATATATTTACCTAACTAAGAGTAAGGATCAATTCCTCAGGGAATAGGTTGAAACTACTCTACTAGTGCTCCTATATCAGTTATTTATTCTACTTTAAGAAATCAATACGAGAAAGTAAAAATAGAGGGTTTTGAACTAAGTCAAATCCTAACTACAATTACGAATGTGAATTCAAACTAGGTCTCACATTATTTTGTAAAAGGCTAGGGTTGCAGTCTGATGACATATAACTTAGTAAGCATTTAGCGTAGGTAATATTGTTGATTGTATTTCATGCAAAATATAGCAAGTTAGGTAACATCTAGTTTACCTCTTTGTCCTTCATAGAGAATTTTATTCATCTCCTCCTTGTGTATGCATTACTAACTGTCACTTTTGATTTCAAAGAACAATCAACCCCCGTGTCTCACATGCTTAGAGGAAGTTGTCACCTTCGAATTCTATTGTGATATCCTTTTCTCAATCACTACCTCCCTCCTGGGCAAGCAATGAGTACACACAAGTTCTTAATGCATGCACTTATTAAGAAAGACTTTTAGATGAAAAACATCATAATATATGGAACACTCGTCAACAAAGACTTTTAGACAAGAACATCACAATACGTGGAACACAAATCCTACAAAAACCCTAAGTTTTACCCACTTTGTCAAAACATCAAGGTTCTCACAACCCTAGTTGTGGGTTTAATTAATTGAACTTGCAAGAATTGAAACAAAAATCATGTTGTAATACATGTTTAAATCGCTTACAAGTAAGAACAAATCAATTCTTTAATTACACGAACAAACCAGAATAAAACATGTAATTTATCCTTCAAACAATCACCAAACTCGCAACTAAAGTAGTATACTTTTGCAATCTATCCAGCACATATTGAAGGTGAGGTTTACAGGAAAATATAATGTTTTGAGCGTGTAGTTGCAACCCCAAAATGTGGGCTATAATATATCTTAAAATCAAATAAAAACAGCCTTATATAGTACTTAAAAACTAATCCTAAAACTAGTAGGAAACGTTATCCTAAAAGAACTAAGAATAGGAACTTTTCTGGACGAAGTACTCTTCCACGAGACTGACCCTGACCTGTGATAAGTTTTACATTCCATCAAACCTCTCATTATGTTATCCTTGGCCTCAAACTTTTTCACACCAACCTTCTCTTCATAGACACCTTCACGACACATGAAGAGGTCCACGAGTCATGGTAGGCATCCCTGATCATTGCCTTTGCAATTTGAATTGTTCACTGCCTTGATGCCTTTCACGTTCACCTTCACAACTTGTAGAGTGCACAACAAGTTATGCAAGGCCTTTTAGTAAGGATCTCTGCATAAACCTGGAAGCCTCTAACTGGATAGATAGTCCATGACCCATCAAACATACCATGGGTCGTGAACCCCCTCGCGGTGTACTTCTTTCCTCCTTATTGTTTTGAATTATCTCGAATACTCCTGAAACATTTTGGCTAGTGCTTCACCACACCTTTTCAACTTCATATTGGTGTCTTCACTAATCATGGACAGAATCATATTCCCATCATAACATCTTCACTTCACTTCTCCCTAAAGTGTCTCAATTGTTTAACGAGATGGCTTGACCTTTATGCATTTTAGCTTTCTTGTTGTTTGTTGTTTTTTTTTCTGAGATAGCTTGACCTTTATACATTTTAGCTTTGCTGTTATTTGTTGCTATTTTCTATGCTTACATTTCTACCAAATAGTCATTATGGTGTGCCCAAGCTCATCCACAAGTGGCTCCTTTTAAGTTCAAGTCAATTTTCACCTCAATTTAGCTGAAAGTCTGTTAATCCAATGAAATCTTCATTTTCCTACAAGATTAACATAAAACACATGTCAAACTAACAAATGCTCTTAAGAACTCATAATAATCCTATGTTTTAAGTGTCATGAATTTGTATTTTTATGACTTATCACTATGATGATTAATTACCTATGAATGCTGGATGAATGCTAAGAGTCCTAGGTGAGGTACCTTTGAGTTCCCTATTTGTCATGTTGTGACTAGGCCTTAGGCTTGAGTCGTAATAAATTTTGTATCAGAGCATAAGGTTTGAAATATTTCTCAAATGTCAACATATCGTGTCAAGTAGAGTCTTGTTCATTGTTGTGGAAAGCTCCACAACCATGAATGAGAGGCTATGAGGCATTTAGGAATACTTTCCTTCTTCATAATTCATGTCATGTCTTTAGAGTTTTCAATGGATTTCCATTATTCAATAACATTTCCTTTTCTATTTCTAGATCATGCTACCAAGAAGAGCTCCTGCACCAAGGCAGGTTAATGAAAACCAAGTCCCTCCTATACAACAAGAAGAGAGAGTTACACAAGAAGAGTTCCAAGCTTATTTTATAATGTTGGTCCAAGTCTTGGACAACCAAGCTAATCGAGACGTTGCACTACCTCCCCAAGCACCTTTATCATTTTCAAGAGTCCAGGACTTTATGAGAATGAACCCACCGGAGTACCATGGTTCTAAAGTTGATGAAGACCTGATAGAATTTGTTGATGAGGCATATGTAATCATAGTCTTCATAGTGGTGCCATTGGATGCGAAGGTCAAGTTAGTAGCCTATCAACGTAAAGGTGTGGTGAAGGTTTGGTATCATCAATGGGTCAGTGAAAGAGGTGAATAAGTGGGCTAAATAGAGTGGAAAGGGTTCAAAGATGCATTCTTGGATAGGTTTTTCGCATTGGAGCTAAGGGAAGCAAAGGAACAAGAGTTCATCAACTTGTAGCAAGGTCATATGAGTGTGAGGGAATACACCCTCAAATTTACAAAGCTCTCTAAATATGTGATGTTCATGGTAGCAGACCAGTTGCCCAAAATGAGCAAATTTATCTCTAGGTTGTCATAACTAGTATCCAAAAAGTGCAAGATCACAATGCTTATGAAAGAGATGGAAATTTCCTACCTAATGACATACATAGACCAAATTAAGAAAGAAAAATTGCGGGAGCATTCTAAGGAGTCCAAAAGGGGTCGAAAGGATGGTGGTGGATTCTCCCACCAATGGAGCGGTGTCCATCATAATTTCCAAGGTGGCTTAAAGCAAATGAGTGAAGGGTCAACCAATGCCTCTGCTCCTCGTTCCAACAAAGATAAGGGGACCAATCCCAACCCACAAGTTGGGACATGTCCGCATACTTATCCTAATTGTATCAAGTGTGGAAGGCCCCACAAAGAGAAGTGTTTGGCCAACTCTAGTTCATGCTTCAAATGTGGCAAGCCCGGTCATCATGCTAAGGACTGTAGAAGCGGTGGTGATAGCTCTCAAGAAAGGTGGACAAGCTCAAGATGCTCCATGGACCAATAGGTTCTATGCTTCATATGCCTGTTAAGAGATGGAAGAGACTTCGAACGTGGTCACCAATATGTTGAAAATTTATGATTTTGATGCATATGCACAATTAGACCCGAGAGCCAATTTGTTCTTTATAACTCTATTTCTTGCAAATGGACTCCATCTATTCATCAAACTCCTAAATGAGCCTTTTGAAGTTTGTACTCTTGTAGAAGAATCTATTGTTGCATAAAGAGTCTATAGGAGTTATCTCGTGTCTATCTTGCATAAAGTTGTTCCTTGTGACTTAGTAGAGATTTCTATGGTCTAATTCGATGTCATACTTGGGATGGATTTGTTTCATGCTTCCTATGCTTCCATTGTTTGTCAAACTCATAGGGTTAAATTTCAATTGCCAAATGAGTCCACTCTTGATTGTAAGGAAAGAGGTGGTCTTTGGTTTTAGATGATTCGTAGAAAAATAATTTTTCAGGTGATTCGAGCCTTAACCAGAGAAGTGTAGGACCAATTCGCGTTGCAGACTTGTCACCTGCTAGTGCAAAAATGTTCTATCCTGGGCCAAAATAGGGGAAAATTAAACTTTGTATGAAAATTAACTACTCCGTAACAAATCTGCGTCGAGGACTTGTCGCGTTGTAGGTCAAAAAGTTCCTTAAATTTCTTGTTTCACTTAGGGGCAATTGGGTAATAACCCAATGCCTATAAATATGGGAATACCTTACTCTTGAGCCATTTTCATGCCCTAGAACACTCAAAACTCCCTCAGAAGTCCACCTAATTCCTCAAAAATTCCCTCATCTAAATTCAAGATATCTCAAGAACTTGCTTGGGATTTCAAGGACCTAATTCAAGCCCAACTCTTCCTCAAGCTTTTCTTCAAGAAAACTCCAAATTTAACATATGCGGGTTTCATTGATGGTGATTCTTCCATCCATGAAACCCAATGCATCCTTTTAATCAAACTTTATGATTTTAAGATTGAATACTTTATGGTTAATCCTTATTACGCATTATAAACATCATTAGAGTTTGGATTCTTCAAATATTGATGGATTAAGCATGAATATTTATTGAAGGCTTATTCTATCAGTTGATTTATATATATATTGAAGCTATGCATAATGTCGACCATGTAAACTATGAAATATTGTGAAATTTTAAGATGGATTTCATGATATCCAAATTGGGACTTTTACTACAATGTTGGTAGGTTTATTTAGATGACTTTCAATTGAATTAATTTTACATTTTCCATGACTTATACTCTTGGATTGCATGATTGTAGCATATGTACATATATCCACCATGTTTGACTAAATCTACATGACAAGGATTCTTATGGAGACGAAAGACTATTGTGTGTTTTGTAGACAAGTATGATACGGTAAATTATGGGCTTTTAAGCATGTATTCAACTCATGAAAAGTTCCTATGATTTGTAAGTAAACTATTGAGACCTTATACTATATTCTATCCTCTTGTGAATGAATAAAGTTTACATCAAAGGTTCAAGTGAGATTAGTGTTTTGCCCTCATGTACAAACTATGCTCACAAGAAAAGGTCTAGCATATTGCAAGATCTACCCTTACGGGTAACACAATGCCCACTATAAGGTGTTAAGTTTATGAAAATTTTCACCCTCTAGTATAAGGATATTCTCACTTGTAGGGGTCAAGTATATGAATGAGCTACTCATACTATGTTATCATGTTTTTTTTACAAGTTATTCAAGTTATGATTAAATGTATGATTATGTCAAATGTTTTATGGGACTAGACTTAGCACCTAAAGAGACTTAAGGTGGAGGCTCAATCCAAGGGGTCCTTTTATAAAGTCCTGGTCTCGTAACTATGTGCCATCATAGTTTCATGCTATTTTTCCTAAATAGACTTTTACTAGTGGATCCAACTAGGTCAAGTTTGGTTAACCTTGACAGGTAAACCACACCTTGTCTGTTGAGGAGGCAAACATCGAAATTACAAGTAGTAGCTTTCTTGGTTTTATATGTTAGACAAGGTCTCCTCCCATATATGTATGTTATGTTATACAAGTTTGGCTATTTCCATGTATGTTTTAGCTTAAGTATTGATCATACATATCATATTGGTCTTATATTTATTGATTATAATTAAGCATCTTGTTAATTATGAATTATGTCATTGTTGCATTGCACCCCACATACTTAGTACATTATAAGTACTAACGCGTACTTCTTTTGCCTATATGATCTAACCATGTACCCAGAGCTTCTATTCGTCCTCCTCCACGTGGCTAAATAGATCTTTTGATATTGGTGAGTCCTCCGCTCTAGGACAATATCAATTTTATTTTCATGCTTACATTAACACTTGTCTATTTTGGATATTTATTTTTTAAGGTTGAGTCCAGGAGATATCTTGGCCCCTATTCCACTTATTGTAGAGGTGTCGTTGGATATGAATATTTATGTATTGAGCTTGAATCCTATTATTTTTATGCAATTATGAAAGACTTTCCTTTAGTCCCTTTATCCCCTTCTATGCTTGTTGTATGTTGAGGATATGAGGGAAGTCCTAAGCTCCTAAAACATCCCTATAGCGTGAGTCATACTTACCCATCTTTAGACTTGTCCTCTTCCCCATAACATCACTATAGCTTGAGTCCAAAGTTCTACTTCTCTTAGAATTATTTGTTACTTGCTTGTTGTTTAATTATATTTCTACAACCAAGTATGTGCAAACGATATGCTAAAAGGCTTGTTTGGACTTCCTTTGTGTTTTCATTTGATGTGTCACATCTAGGCTCTATTGGGTCGTGACAAGAAGCCCCTATCCCTTAGTACCACTTTATAATTTTTGGATCATGCTTCCAAACCGATAATTTGTAAATGGATGACACGTGACTTGTGTGGGGACTTTTGTCTTCCCATTCGCCATGTTACACCTAGGCCCTATGCTTGGGTCATAACAAGCTTAGTATCAGAGCACTAAGGTTTTAAAATGATCCTTGGAGTCTAACATGCCACATCAAGTAGCGTATTATTCATGGGTGTGAAGTGCACCACACATATGAGTAGGAGGCTATGAGGCATTTTAGGAAATGCCTCACTTTTCATTGTTCATGTCGTGTCATGGAATGTGTCTTAAAGTTTCCTAATTCTGACAAATGTCCTTGAAGCCTTACAAAAGATACCTCCAAGAAGAGCCTCTCAACCATGATAGTCCCCTATTAATGAGGACCAAGTTCCTCAAGAGCCCATAGGGGGATTCAGTTACCTAAGATAAGTTTTGGACTATATTTTCCATGCTAGCTCAAGTTGTCAACAACCAAACTAGATAGGGCATCCCTCCACCCAATGTACCTTTCCAAGCTTCTAGGGTGAGAAACTTCACTCGGATGAGCCCTCCAAAATTCTATGGTTCCAAAGCTGATGAGGGATGCCCAGAAATTCATTAATGAGATCTCTAAAGTGCTGAGGTGTTTTCAAAAGAGAAAACTGAGCCAGTTGCCTACCAGTTGAAAGGAGTTGCCCGAGTGTGGTATACTCAATGGTTGCTGAAAGAGCGGGGGATGAGAAAGTTAGAAAGAGTTCAAGTTTGCTTTCCTTGATCATTTCTATCCTCTTGAGCTTAAGGAGTCCAAACTTACAAAATTTATCAACATCAAACATGGTTGATTGAGTGTGAGGGGAATATTCCTTCAAGTTTACAAAGCTTTCAAAGTATGCTCCAATACTAGTAGCCGACCCACGTTCAAGGATACACAAATTTATCTTAGGGATTTTTCACTTGGTTATGATAGAATGTCTTATGACTATGCTTATTCGAGATATAGACATGTCTAGACTCATGACATATGTTAAATAGATTGAAGTGTAAAAGCTAAAAGAGAGGACGATAAAGGATTCTAAAAGAGCATGTTATGATGGTGGGTTCACAATCTCTAGAAGTGCTGGTAAAGGTCATTTCCAACAAGGGCAAGGCTCAAATTTGAGGGTTACCAATGATATAGTATCTCCTCCCAAGGTACGTATTATATGTGGGCCAACTTATCTTAGATATGAAAGGTGTGGAAAGAACCACCCGAGTAGATTTTTGAGGGATGTAAGTCCTTGCATTGGGTGTGGATAGATGGACCATAAAGTTGTTGGTTGCCTTAATGCTCCTCAGAAGGGTCAAGGCCAGGTGGCTCCAGGTGATCAAGGTTAGTCAAAAGCTCAATAAGATGGTGCTCCTCAGAATAACAGATTTTTTGCCTTGCATGCTAGGCAAAAGGTGGAGGATAATCCATATATGGTGACTGCTATGTTAAAAGTCTTTGATTTTGATGCACATGCTTTGGTTGATCTAGGTGCGAAGTTATCTTTTGTAGCACCTCTCTTGACTGTTAAGTTTGGTTTGAGTCCTGAAATGTATTTGTACCTCGTGGGTAAGACTATTATTACCCAAGAGTCTATTAGGGATGTAATGCTCTAATTATGCATAAACTCCTTCCATTTGATCTTGTAGAGATTGAGATGTTTGATTTTTATATTATTCTTGGAATCGATAGGTTGTATGCTTTATATACCTCTATAGATTATAGAACTCAGAAAGTCAAGTTTCAGTTTCCAAATAAGCCTATTCTTGAGCAGGAGGGTACTGACTGCACTTTTAAAGGTCGGTTTGTCTCTTATCTCAATGCCCAGAAAATGATTTCTAAGAGGTGTATCTATCATATAATAAGGATTTTGTATGTTGAGTCTGAGTCTCCTACTCTTTAGTTATTTCTTGTGATTAATGAGTTTTGGAATGTTTATTTGAAATATTTATTTGGTATTTCTCCCTAAAGGAAAGTGGATTTTGGCATAGATCTTCTTCCATACATAACCTATTTCAACTTTTCCTTATTCTATGGATCCAACTAAATTAATGTAGTTAAAGGATTAGTCGGAGGATTTGTTAAAGAAAGGCTTTATCAGGCTAAGTATATCATCTTAGGGTCTTCCTGGGTTATTTGTGTGGAAGAAGGATGGATTGATTCATATGTCTAATGACTATCAGCAATTGAATAAGGTAACCATAAAAAATAAATATCTATTACCAAGGATTAATGACTTGTTTGACCAATTGAAAGGAGCTACCCATTTCTCAAAGACTGACTTCTATTTTGATTATCATCGGTTGAGGGTAAGGGTGTGTTGATGTATTGTTAAAAGACAATACTTTTGATACTTAAAACTTTGAGTTTTGTGTGTTCTCAATGCAATGTTAATGGGTTGTATGTGTTTTTCTATTTGCTTTGTAGGATTTCAGGGTTGTAGTGATATTGGGAAGGTTATGCAGAAGTTATTGTTTTTGATGATGTATGAGACTCTTTACGGGCTGTAGAATATTCTACACGCCATGAAGTAGTCTCGTGGATAATTCCAGTGAGGAGCTGACTTTCTGAAGTTTGTTAGGAACGTGTTGATGGGTCGTGAACTAATTTATGAGTCGTAGATCAAGTCTCATGCTATGAGGACCAAAAAAAAGAGGACTTACTAAAGATTCATTTGACGAAATCCCCTACAGGTCATAGAACACTTTACAGGTCATAGAGAGGTATCGTAGAACATATTCTAGTTTTGTAATCACACCAAAGTTACACCTCTCTTTTGGAGGAGAAAGCAGTCATTATCAAATATAAAACTTAACCAAGGTTAAGGTCGAATCCCACAGAGAATATAGAGATTTTCCAAATCGTTTCACAAATAAACAATTCAAGTTTTAGCTAACTCAATTCCCCAAAGGGGGCTGCAATGATTGATAGAAAATTAAACTATATTAACTAAAATAAGAGACAATCAATAGTGGAGAGCAGCTTGGAAAATTGTTTTCCCCCATGATTCACCTATTTAATATCCCTGGATAACCCAATTCTCGACTAGAGTATAACATGTAGGACGGTAGTTTAAGTTCACCAAGTCCTTTGGTCAAAGGTGAGAGGCAAATTGCACTACGTGACTTGGCCTATCTCCATAGTGTACAATACTAACCATTACCTACATTCTCAGTCAACCTCCCCTTGGTCTAGTTCGGTTGATTAGATAAGAACACGTCATCGAATCCTGTTAACCAATCTCTTTTCCTATTCATTATCAACTCGGTCGGGAAGGTAACACTAGGAGGATTCTAATGTTGTCTACCACTAGAAAACATGCAATATGAAGAGAATTGGTTAATACATGTAAATACCTATTCCAAGAATTGCAAATTATCTGGGTCTATTTGATTAGATCTTCATGGTTCCCACAACCCTACGTTGTGGGTATAGCTACTCATACTGTGGGTAGATAAAGAAACTATGGATTGATAAATCATAATTAATCTCCTACCCAAATATATTGAAGAACAAGCAACCAGATACGTATTGAGAATCACAAGGTTGAAAGATACAATGAATCCACAAGTGTATTCTCCTCTCCAATATTTAGTCTCCAAGTATGAAACCCTAAAAAGTTCTCTAATGACGTTCTCTACTCTATTCTATTTTACTTCTTACTAAAAATAACCTAATTATACTATTTATAGTATTGACAAACAAGTCCCAAAAAATAGAAAAATTAGTCAGCACACCCTAAGACATGCAGTTGCGTCTCGTAACTAGGGTTACGAGTCGTAATCAGGGTCTTGTGCTCAATTTCTTGAATCTTGGACTTCGGTGCTATGGTTCCACTTTTCCAGTCGTGGTCTGATCTACAATTCGTATAGTCTTCTCATAGACTTCATCATCATCTTCTGGTCCTTCTCTGAAAATCTTTGCAAGACCCCTCTATACGATTCATAGAGTGCTCTGCAACTCATATAGGTGTCTCATATAGATGAACTTCAGACTTTCATTCATCACTTAAAATCCCTATGAAACCCACTCTAAAACTCGTAAACAACTCTACGACTCGTAAATGGCTCTATGACTGGTATAGGGTCTCGTAATCTTTTAAAAACCAGAAAAGTCTGCAATTTTCTCCAAAAGTCATGCAAACCTATTTTCCTAAAAAAACAAATACAAAAATATATAAAAACCACAAATAATAAGTTTTAGGCAATGTGTTGTATTTTGACAGCACATCAACACCCTCAACTTAAAATTGTCGCTTGTCCTCAAGCGATGACTCAATTTTGCAACACACAGACCTCAATCCAACGGCATACATTACATATAATTCAAACTCGGATACCCACACCAACTTTTTAAAACAAGATCAGATAGCTATTTGGCAAACCAAAACAACTAGTGCATTTGACAACACAACAAAGACAAGCAAAAGAATATCAAAAGTCCACAATCTTTGAACAAGTCAAATCTAACAATGTAATGCAAGTGTCCTCACAGAAAGAAGTCCCATTTTAACACCCAATGATGATTTAAATTTTAGTCTTGGGACTAAGCAAGAACACTCACTCTCACAAAAGATGTTCATGTATGATAACTAATATAAGCTTGCCTATATAATCATGACTCAGCTATTCAACCAACAGGACTAGGATTACCTTAGGACTTTCTAGGCTTATAACGTAGGCTCAGGGGATTGTGGTATAGCATTTTGGAAGAATAGTGACTAAAGGCATCCTTGAGCTATGTTTTTCAACACTTTCACCTTACCAACTCCAATATTTCCACTTTATTCTCCCTTTTTCCATATTCAAGATTTTTTGGATATTTTCTTCTCATTTTTACATTTAATATTGCTTTTAATCTCAATCTATGGCATCTTTTTCCTTTTCTTGTACCTGGTACATGAATTTCTTCCTTTTTTCCTCATTCCCAACTCACCACCTTATTTTTGTGATTTTACCCGTACACCGACCACCTTAAACTTAGGTTTTTAGCCTATTTTAAAGTACACAATATCTATTCCCCAAAGCCAAGTCACTTTTGGTAGCCACCCTCAACTTAGGCTTTTTGCCTCAATCAAGGTTCACTATGCTCAAGGAAAGACTGGGGCCAAATTCAAGGTTTATCACTAGACAAAGTTAGGCTAATTAGATGTTTAGAAAGAACTGGTTCATGTAAGACTCAAATATTTGGAGCAAGGGATAAAACATCATTTGGTTGGTTATTTTAGGCTAAAGTGGACTACTTTAAAGAACAAAGGCCTAAGATCCCTTCCTAATCCATTTAATATATAATCTAACTTAGAGTAATAGAACAAGTTCTGAAGTAGCACAAAAAAAGCATGAATTTAGCAAAATAAGCTTACACTCACATGGCATTGCAATACATTATCAACAAGCTCATAGATCATGCTCCATGTCTCAAATTACCCTCACTTATCAGAACAACTATTGCCAAACACCCAAACATGCATGTTTATTATTTAACTACTAATAAAAAATTAGGTACCAATTTTCAAAACAAAACATTAAAAAAAATGCTATGTGACATAAGTATTAGTACTATGCTACAAATATTATCTAAACATCGTAAATGTGTCGGTTCAATAGAAATTAAATATCCACAAGAAAAAAGAACACAGGCAAGGAAACCTCGGGATTAAAATATGGGGTAGTTATGGACCATAAGGTACTCAGACTTCACCAAGGCTCATAACTACCTACACCCCATTAAAAAAGTTATGCATTGTCCTCAATATACCAAATCAAGAAAAAATAAAATAAGTAGGGGTCAAAATACATACCTTGGCGCCTTAGCGCTAAGGGCCACCTACCTTGGTTTGCCTCCCAAGAGCGCTGATTTATTGTCATGACATGACTCAGACATTTTGAGTACTTAAACTTCATCGATTGCCCAAACCTCACATTTCAACTCATCAGGATGCTTCATAGACTGATAGATATCAAAAATCACTTCTTCATCATTAAACCTAAATTTGAGTTATCCATATCCAGTAGAGCACACCCCAATAAATGTGTGAGTATTTTGTGAAACTTATGATAGATGCACTTGATCCCTGGTGTTATTGATATATAATAGTTGTTGTGGTTATTGAGGTATCTGCTATGTACATTATGAAATGTTATACTAGACTGATTTTATGCAGGTTGTAGTTGTGGGGGTTTGGTTGGAGTGTTGGGGGTACCAGTATTCTATATTACTTAATCTTGTGTTTAATAGTTCACTTGTTGAGTACCGTGTATTTGGTACTCACTCCCGCTTTGCTACAACTATTTTGTAGCTTGCGAGCCCGAATTGTCGTGATACTCTCCACTCTTCCTTGTCCTAGGAATCCTATGAAGATTATGAGAGGTAGTTGTTTGCCATCCCAGCTGATTTCTTATTACTACTTATGATTTTGTTCTATTATAGAGACAATATCATTTGATACTTGTGTTTTCTTTCTAATATATTGTAATAGCAAGTCAGCATTACAGAGGTATGTGATGGATGCACATGTTATTGCTAGACCCTAAGCTTGAAATTTTGAGGAGTAGTGTAAAAGAGGAGATAGCATGATGATAGTGATAGTCCTTGTTAGAGATTGGACCTAAGAGTCTTGTTGTAGTGCGTGTTCATTGATTATGATGTTGGTTGGCAAGGAGCATGGTGCTAAGAGTAGAGTAGAAGTACCCCCTAGATGGCGATAGTACATTAAGGGAGAAGTACTAGGAAAAAGAAGGCTTGAGAGGTTTAGGATATATAACCATGATTTTTTATTGATGGGTGAGGTTCTAAGTTATGACTGTTATGAGAATCCCAAAGTATATTTGAGTTGTTGATGTGGAGTAGGCTGATGTAAGTAATCTTTATCATCATAAGAAGCTAAGACATTGGGGCGTATGAATAGATGATGATTAGTTCTCTGTAATTGTCGAAGTGTTATACAAATAAGTTTATGAAAGCACAATGGTTGAGCATTAGCGGGCAAAAAAAAGATGTTAAAGTGTAATAATTGTGGAAAGTGATCATATACAACAATAAGAGTAGCAAATAGAGAGAGAGAGAGAGAGAGAGAGAGAGAGAGAGAGTTCCATAGAGACATGAGAAAGCTAAAAGTGATATCGTTGAAAGGAGTCTGAGTGGCTAGTTTTATGTATGTGACTATAGAATAATAGAAGGGTTTAAGATGCATATTCTTGTGGATACTGATTCCTTGACTGTGTGGAGGTTTATGCTTATAGCCTAGTAGAGGAAATTAATTCACATATTTAGAGAGAGGACCTTGAGAGCTAAGGGGGAGATGATGATGTGAGGAATCGAAATAGATCTTGAGTTTTTGGATTGTGATAGGCTGATCAAGATGAGATATCAATTCTTTTCTGCCTCATATAGTCCTTATACTTCAGTTGAAGTAACATTCCATTCCCTTATGGTGTATGACTGTTCGTACCTATGGCTTAGTCCCATGCACATCATGTTGCTTCTCCATCGTGCTGAGTTTTGAGGATGAGAAGTGATGAATTCATTCATTAATCTTGATCTTATCCCATGAATCCAAGAGTTTCTAGTCCCATATTTAATGTGATGTGACTTGAGTTTTACACTATGCATAGTTTTGTTAACACAGAATGAGACTTGATAGGCGAGAGAGATTGCAATTTATGAATGTACTTAGATAAGATTTCTCAATTGAATCGTGCTAATGATCTTTCTTTCCAAGTTCTTTGAGTAATCTAGCTTTCTAGCCTTGACAGAAGTGTTGATGATAGTAGAGAGGTGAAGGTTGATGAGAGAGAGTGAGAATTCTTGATTATGATGTCATCTTACGCGTGCACTGAACGTCGGCTTGTTATTCCATTATTGATGGTAGGATGTAAAGTATCAAGTTTCAGAGGTATGATCTTGATTATTTTGTATAGAGAGATAGTAGTTTGTGGTTTTGCAAAAAGGGGGAAGTAATGAGTTCCTCCAAGTTCAAATTATGATGTTGAGTGTAGTAGATTGAGGATGAGGGTAGATGAGGAGTGAGTAAGTGTATCCTTATTATGGTGTTGGTGTTAAGCTTATGTCATGTAGGGATAGATATAAGAAGGAGGAGGGAGGTCAAACCTTATGATGAGCAGTAGATAGGTAACAGTATGTTGGTGTGACTTTGAGTGAGAACTCATTGAATGGCAGAGGTAGAAGTTCTAAGCGGGCTTGAAAATTCTAAAAATATAGTTGAAGCGGTTAGAGTGATACGATTGAATTTGGGGTTTTTGTTATGTGAATATTGATGATAGACTAGTGAAGACTTCATAATAAGGGTTTGAGGAAGAGTAGTGAGGTAGTGAAGAGGACTAGTGATCTTTTAATGAAAGTCCCTATGGAAGTTTAGAGTTGAGTATTGAGGATTTTCTTTGTATGAGTATGATCATCTAGGGAATGACGCCTTGAGGCTTAGAAGTAGGCTTGAATGGAAGAGGAGGAGACGGTTAGATGGGAATTTGAGTAAGAGTTATAAGCTTAAATTGAGGGAATAGAGTTCCATGAAACGGAGTACAATTGAGATGAGGTGCTAAGCTTTAAAATTGTATATAGATTATTATGTATCGATGGTCCCATTCCCCATTAGAGTTGATGGCTTCCTTCCTAAGTTCGAAATACTGATTTTCCAGGTCTTCAAATGATTAGAAATTGATTACATTGTAACATTTCTTTTGTGCTTGATGGTGAAAATGTCCAAGAGCATCTTTACTCTGGATTGGAACCGATTTGTCTACTTTGAGTGACTTGTGATTGTCCAGATTGGTTGGTTGAGTATTGCAAGGAGTCTAGATTGTTATTCCTGCCTGACAATGAGAATGTTAGAGGTAATATCCTTACCCTTAACTAAATTGATTGTGTTTTCTTAAGTGGGTTGTCTGTTCTTGAGTCTAAATAGGGATTACTGATAGTGATGAGGAGTCAAAAGTTTGATTGACTGATGGGAGTGTCAAGATGAATTCTGAGTCTATTCGTGCCTTGATATCCACCTTTACTCATCATTTGAGGACGAATGATCCCAAGGGGGAGATAATGTAACACCCCAAATTTTTTTTAAGATAAGATTGAGTCATTCTTCACGTGATATAGGATTTTAATTGAGGATTCTTAATTGAGCATAGATGTTGAAGTCAATTTGGATTTTAATTGAGGATTCTTAATTGAGCATGGATGTTAAAGTCAATTTCTTAGTATGAGAATAGAATTGGAGTTGATATGAGGTTGTAGTTCTAATGTATGATTTTATAAATGTTAGGTGAATCAATGACTTATAAGTTGTATATACCTGCTCGGATCAATTACTATGTATTGAAAGTATATTAGGTGTGATTTAGAGTCATAAGGGATCTTTTACATCAAGCCAAGTTCAAAGAATTTCTAGCAACTAAGTTTTCGTATGAGTCGATAAAAGGGTCAACTTCAACTGACCATATCTCCCAAAATATAATGAGTTAGATAACTCATAACAATTAAAATCAAATATATTTGAATTATCTTTCTAACGCATCTAATTTCACATTAATCAGAGTTCAGAGTAGAAAGTTATGACCACTTTAATGGAGAGGTACAGAGTTCTCCAAAAGTCCACGCTCGGAGCGCGTCGCAGACCCTCACTAGATGAGTTAATGACATTTTTTCTTTATAATTTGAGGGTGTTTTTATCCTAAAAGCTTTGAGGTTCTATTTATGGTCCCCAAAACATATAAAACATCAATTTTCATGATCAAAACCCTCACCCTTCTCTCCTTAACATAAACTCTCAAGAATCATCAATAAAATCATCAAGTTAGGATTAGCTTTCAAGATTCCTCCTCAAGGTAAGTATTGTTGATGAATTTCAATATACCCAACCTAAATTTCTTCATCTATTCATGAAGCTCTAATAGGATTTTAAATCATAACCTAGGGTTTAAAAAAACAAATTCAAGAATCCCAAGAAAGGATTTCTTTACTCTTCTACTTCAAGAATTATAGTTCTTCATCAAGAACTCTAAAGAGTCTAAGGCAAGAATTTAAGAATCAAAGGTAATACATTCAATCAATGTCCTTCCAAGTTCTTTCACTTTAAAAGAATTGCGAAAATTGAGGATTTTCTCCGAGAAAGAGAAAAGAAGATCGCAAACTTTCCCCAAAGTTTAACCAACGATTTCTCTCTCAATTTTGATCGGATTTGAGTGATTCAAAAGGCTAAATTGTATATTTTTCCGAGGA